>JAMQGT020001981.1:0-16380 GCA_024447675.2 Pterophyllum scalare
ACAAACATGCAAAAAAACAGGAAATGAGGAAGGGGGCAAACACTTTTTCACACCACTGTACATATGATTATGCAAGGTGAATATATATATATCTAGGACTTACCAACAGGTAGGTCTCTTTGCGAGTAGCAAGCAGTGTGACTGCTGCCTGTGGCTCATTAACATTTGGCTGGGTCACGCCATGCTCATCTTCCACTACAATCTGTCGTTTAGTACGCTTGGGCCTGCTCTCTGACAACTGCAAGACAGGAGCGGGAGTAGAAGAAAAAGCATAGAGGAAGCAGAGGAGACAGAGACATTACATCAGAGGGCTAATTACTGGTTTTGATAAAGACATTACTAAATTTTTCTCAGAATAGCATTGTCATTTCCACGGTCTAAATATAGTCTGTACGCATTATGACTTTCTATTTGGGGCTTTGTGAGGTCTGTATGTGGCGACACAGATGTTTTTTTTTCCCCTAAATGTATTTCTGAACAGTGGTTTGGCATTTAGACCATTTTGACACCACTTTTTCTAAAACTGGCATTTATTCACACTGCTGCGACTGCTCCAGTTCACACTGACATCGGCGAACAGCTCACACATGCACCGTCAGTCAGTTTTAGGTACATTTAAACTTCCCGATGTCCACCTGGCTCAGTGAATTTGTGCTAAAACATTTGTCAAAAGTTGACAAAGCAACAAGTCTATGTAGTGTGAGAACTGTGTAAGCACTGCATTTAGCAGCGAGGCTCAGGAGCTGAAAATTTCTCTCACAGTTGATAGTTCAGCTGTGCTTTCTGTTTAGTGCTAATGAGTAAAAGCTACTAAAGGAATAAATGAAAGAAACAAGTGCTAAACATCAGCATTTTAGCATATGCTGATATTAGCATTTAATTCAAAGCATCTGTCACATGTTTAAACCTATGACTGAATCTTTTAATAGTGCGTCCTCCCTCTTTCTAAATACTGAGGAGTTAACCTCTTTATTTCTGAAACCTGTCAAAATATTCTGCTTAAAACCATGAGTTCTAAACTGAAGCTTTCTCGGCCATAGCCCCTAAACTACAATGAGGTACATGTTATGCTGTCCCCCAGCCTGCAGATTTTTAAAGTGCCTCTTAAAACCCATCTATTCCCCTTCCTTTTAACCCAGAGTGAGAGCTGTTCATATAGTTTGGTCATTTTCAGTTTTGTTGTCTTATTTATGGTTATTTGCGTATGTGCGTATCTGTGTGTTTAAACTGCATTTTGTATTTTTAATTTTCTTTTTTGTGTGACATTGCTATTATACGTACAAGACTTTGGACAGCTCTGTTGTTTTGAATGTGCTTTATAAATAGAGCTATAGCAAAGCATGGCCTCACAGAGAGGCTAGCATACCGTGGAGAAAATAACTTTTTGATCCCTAATTTTAAGGCTAGTTTTATTTTAATGGAAAGAGACAGAATATCGACAAAAATCCAGAAAAAAAAACACACACACACACACAAAGGACAGAGCCTGCTCTCTTTGTTTCTCCACCGAGTATTAAGTCATGTTTTGCTTGGGAATTAAATACTTATTTCACTTAATAGCATGTAAATGAAACTTTCATGTAATGTGTTTTTTTCTGGAATTTTTGTTGATATTAAATTAAACATGACATTTAAACTACCATAAAAAGTTGAGACTGTTTGTTTCTTTGTAAATGAACAAAACTACAAATGATTTCCCGCCACTGTAGATGTAGACTCATATTTGTGACACTTGTGAGTTACTGAATGCCTTAAGATGTTTTGTTTGTTTGGTTTTTTGCTTTAATTTTCCACCCATCCATTTTCTTCTGCTTGTCCAATTCAGGGTTAGGGGCTGGACCCTATGTCAGTGGCCACAGGGCTAACACAGAAAGATACTCACATTCACGCTAATGGGCAATTTAGAATCACCAACTTCAGCGAGAACAACTTCATTAGATACATTTCAAACCCAAAGTTATAAAAAGGACCTCACAGTTAGGTTAAGCTCGTTGACAACATGTCCCGGAGGTTTACACTCCGTTTCTGTGTTTCCCATGACGACAATCTTCGTCAGGTACAGCAGCCACTTGCCATTTGCTACCTCATGGGGCCACTCAAACTCCACAGCCAGGGTTCCCATGTCTCCCAGTGGTTGTTCCATTGTGTTCACCTAGAGGTGAAAAGCAGTCAGCAGCATTAAAAATAGAACTGAAATACAACAGATGGTGCGAAATAACAACATGGTGAGCTTGACTGTAACTCCTAAACAGTATCCACCCCTGCTCACATTTAAACCACAAACCATGGCTGACACAACAATCCACAGCCGACGCAATATTAAACTTCTGAAGTGTTGGCTTCAAAGACAGGGTGGGGATGATGGAAATGTGGGTGAGAAGCACACATATTATAGATACAATGTACAATCTCGGAGTGGTGAAGATGACTCACATCAAAGGTGAGCTCCACCAGACTGCCCACGTCACTTGTGTTGACCATAGCTGACTCGCCCATCACTTTCCCACCAAACTTTGTTTGCACCCACGAATTTGGCCTGGATAAGTTAAAAGATAGAAGTGTTTCACACAGTGCAAGTAAACAAACAGTGAGGAGGGTAACATGGTGTGCTGACCATTTATTTATGTGCTCTTTATGTACAGCAGGAGTTATCAAACTTCTGATGACTGAGTACCAATTTTGGGAGATGGTTGAGGGCAGGACAGGGGGAAAAAAAGCACACATCAAACAAACCTGAAAGGTCCCCTAGCAGCAGAGGAGACATTCCTGAGCTGACAGACATGTGTTAGTGGTGCATAGTGACATAATACTTCAGTAGTGTAATAAATGCAGGCTGTCTGGATGCCACTTGCTTCCCACCATGCAAGTAATCAGCTGGCTTATGCGTGTCAACTGTTCAAATGATTGTGGTGTAGGTGCCCCAGGTAAACGCCCACATGGACGGATGAAATGTTCAGCAGTTTCTGCATTTGTGTGCTGGCCCCATAAAAACATTACTGAGAACAGCGACTGTACAGCGTACCATGAAACATTAGCCATTTACAGGGACTTACAGGGAGAAGATGGGGTGAATGGTGCTTTCAATCAGCATGGCCACAGGCACGGGCATCAGGTCGCTCTGTTCACTAAGACTGTAGAGATTGCAACATTGTGCATCAGCTTGATTTCCATGTTGAGTATTGAGCAGGACCAAAATACAATATAAAGCCCTTACGTCGACAGAAGCAGCTGACACTCAGTCTCTCGTGTGTGTAGGGTGATCCCCGATGTCTCAAACACAAGCAGGAAAGACACCTAATAATGAAGCAATGCAAGTAAATGAGAACTGTTGCAAACCCATCTGTTCAATAGAAGAAAATCAGCGAGATTTAAAAAAAAAAAAATCACTGTCAACTATTCAGACCTACCTTTTCATTTCCACTAATTGGATTCCCCACCTCACAAATGACTGTATCTTGAAGAGAGCACTCAACTTTGTTGTTCTAAACACAGAGGTAATAAATAGGTAATAAACTGTAATAAGCATGACCCAACAATACAGTATGTAATCTTTTAAGAAGCTTTAAAAAATTATGATTATCAAAATAACAACAACTTACTGTACTGTACTTTTGCCCATGAATAAAGGAAAAATTAAAAGAAGGATTTAATATAAAAAAAATAGGCATCTTCTGCCCTCCAGTGGACATACCGTTGATCTGACACCAGAGTATTTCAGCACATCAGGGATGGTGACATTCAGTATGACTTGGTGGGCGTCCTCAGCCACCTTCCCAGCAGAGGGATAGTTGGTAACTTCTACCTTCAGCCCTATTTTCTTCACAGTGCTGTTGAACTGGAGCACTTGATGTTTGCCCTGACTGTACGGAGACAACATGTATTAGTTTTTCATTTAATGATTATTTTGCCAATGGCTAAAAATGGGAGCCCACAAGCAAAGAGGGAACTTCACAGTTTCACACAATTCACAGTTCACTTACAGTGTTGGCTGCAGCTTCATTTGCATTATACAAAAATGACCACTAACAATTTTATAACCCAACTCTGGGCAAGGTAGCTAACTAGTATATTTCCAAATATTATTTTAAAAGTCAGCTTTGCTTCTATAAATGGATGAGTCTTGGTCGTTCACTATGTAAATTCACCTGGGATAAGGTTTATCTTCATAATCTTGCTCAACAAACTTTGCTGTCAGCTGCAGGTTACTGGTACATTTGTTGTCTGACCCACACGCCTTCTGAAAGTGAATCTGCAGGAAACAGAATAAGTAACTTTGTATCATATCTTACAGGAGGACTATACTGTACAAATTCTTATTGTTATTCAAAATGAAGCCTGTGAATGGAGTGAATGCACAACTCTGTACCTCAGTTCTTTGACTGAGTTTCTGCTCTGGGCTCAGAACTGGGAAGAAGTCCAGGTTCTGTGGGGATTTCTCCGATTTAGGTGTCGGTTCATGTAAAGAAAAGTTGACGAGGAAGACCACAGGATCCAGTTTGTCCTTCACAGGTTCCTGTAAATTCATTCCAGAGATTTTTTTTTTTTTTTTTTTTTGCTTGTCTAAACACACGGCTATCAGGTAGCAGCAGATTGCTGAAGAAAACAAATTGTCGACAGCAGTTACACAACAAGAACACATCAACACAACATTTGCAATGTATTTGTGTTGCGTCCTCACCACTACAACCAGACTCAGAGTCTGACACATAGATCTGGAAGATGGCACACTTATGCTGCCGACGTAAGTGTCAGCATTACTTTTCTGGAAACGAACACGAGGGCTTCCTCTTTTCACCGTGTCGGCCGCCACAGTATACGTCACCGCTTTTACAAAGTAGAAACGAGCAGAAAACATCAAAGCAAATTAATGCAGTAAAGAAATCTTTTACATTTCTTGACAACATAAAGAATTCACATCATAATAAACATATTTGTAAGTTAGAAACATCGCTCATTTGAATATCATGTCGTTTGTAATGTGAAACAAAATCAATAATTCATCCAAAGAAAGACTTACTGATATTACTCTTGAAATCTTTGTTTCCATTGCTTAGAGTGAAAGACATGCACAGAGTAGCTATAATGCTGTGAAGCACAAAGAGAAGAAGAACTGGTTGGAAAAGCACTGAATGAGCCGGTTTCAGAACTGTGCAAACTTAGGAGACGTCTCACCATAATTTATTTCCAGAACACAGATCAGCGTCCACAATCTTGGGTTCGACAGTGAATTCTTGGGTTAGGTGCACAACTGGTCGAGCTCTGATTAAAAAACAAACAAAAAAGAAAACATAAAAATATAACAAATAAATGAATCAGAATAATAAGAACAATAACTCCATTAATACTGAAAACTAATAGAGGCAATAAAAAATTGTTTATGTCATAACTTGCGTCACTGTGTGAAAAATTGCAGGCAGCAATTCTTTGGTTGAAAATGTCTTGTTGATGTCAGAGGTCAGAGGAGAATGGCCAGATTGTATCAAGTTGTTAGGAAGGCAACAGCAACTCAAATAACCTCTTGTTGCAACTAAGGTATGCAGAAGAGCATCTCTGAATGCACAACATGTTGACGAAGCATGAATCCATCCTGCTTTGTATCAACAGTTCAGGTTGTTGGCAGTGTAACGGCGTAGGGAGGTTTTTTCTTGGCACGCTTTGGACCCCTAAGTATCAGCTAAGCATTGTTTGACTGTATTGTTGCTGACCATGTGCATCCCTTTATGACCACAGCATACCCGTCTGCTTTCCTGAGCATAACAGTGAGTTCACTGAACTCAAATGGCCTCAACAGTCACCAAATCTCAATCCAACAGAGCAACTTTGGGATGTGGTGGAACAGCTGACAAATCTGCAGCAACTGTGTGATGCTGTCGTGACAATATGGACCAAAATCCAGCGCCCTGCTGAATCTGTGCCACGAAGACTTATGTCAGTTCTAAAGGAAAAAAGGGGCGTCCAATCTGGTACTAGGAAGAAGTACCTAATAAAAGTGTTTCAGTGAGTGTATACTGAGGGACACATCAGAAAGTAGACTGATCGTTTAATGTCCTGCACATAACGTATTGTCTTGTATACTTTTACTCACAGCAGTTAATCATCCTTTTAATAACCAGTCTTTGCTTTTAACTTAACACTAACTTATTTTACATTTATCTTGTGGATTCTGGATGAGTTTATAAAACATGTTGAAATGTTTGATCGTTAAACTGTGAGTGAAATGTCTTGTTTAACTTTTGGGATTGTGTCTACCTGAGCAGAGCAATGCGATTATCCAGAGAGCCAACTAAGATATCAGGGTAACCGTTGTCATCCACGTCCATCCCTCCACTGATGGAGTAGCCAAAGGTCTGGAATCCTTTCCCCACTGACTCACCCTTAATGACCTGCAGAGGGCGTCATTAACACAGGTTTTCACTACAGTACTTTGCATCAAGCTTTGAACTGTCCCTAGAATATCAGATGTTACCTGACGAGGTTCCTTTAACAGTCCCGTTTTACTTCCCATCCATATATAGACCATTCCTGTCTTGTGGAACGGCGCTCCAACAGCAAAGTCTGCAGACATTAACAGTTCAGGAAACATGAAGAGGCAAACTGCTGAGGAAAAATAAACTAAGCACAGGTCTGTGCATGGAAATTATTTGTCCTCTAGGTGGGAGTAGAGTATATTTTCAGGACTAATTTGAAACGCAACAGGTTATATACATCTTGTTTACTGCTGAATTTATTAAAATATTCCTTTGGTATGCTTTATGCCCACACTACAGCTTACCTGTAGTCTGGTCTACCACTTTGAAATAACAGTTTTGAAAATCATCACATGCAGATTTAAGACCGATTCAGAGTCATACCTTGGAAGCCATCTTGGTTGATGTCACCAATGGCAGCCACTGCAAGTCCGAACGCAGAACGGGATGGACCCTTCAGCACCACTGTGGCGGTATTCTGGAAAAATCCATTTTCGTTCATGAAAACGTACACTGCTCCTCCCTTGTCATTCGTATGGTCAAAGTAAAACGGAGCGCCCACGATGAGGTCATTCCAACTAGAATACACAAGAGAAACATGTAAATATGAAAATACATCCACATGCCTAAATATTATTTCCCCACAGTTACACATTCTTGGTGTAGAAACGCACTTGTCATTGTTCAGGTCTGTGACTGCCAGGCTGTTTCCAAAGTAGGAACCCACTTGTTCCCCAGGGATGATCTGCGCCAGTGAAATTACTTTTTGAGTCTTATTTCCAAACATCACAGCACCCTTAGAGTCATATCTGGGAGACCCTGTCACCAATGTGTAGCCATCACTGCTCAGCAGCTTCTGCTCTTCGAGAACTGAATAACCTGTGGATGAAAGCGCTTGAGAATCAGTGACACTATTGTTGACAACTGGATGTTCATATGACAGTAGGAAGGTTGACACATCTTCAAAGCAGGAGGAGAGTGAACCATACTAAGTTTTCCAAGGATTTTCCGTTTGAAATGACGAAAATATGAACAAATACTTGCCTATATAGCTGTATCGTGTATTTAGATCTCCAAATTTTATGTCAGAAGAAACCATGGGTTCCAGCGGATCTCTCCACGTTACATGAATATTTCCTTTAAAACAAAAGGAATCAGAAAACAATGTAAAAACCAGCTTAATACATAATTCAAAAGGTATCCAACACAACACAAGAATTCAGCAGACTTGCACAGAGTCGTAATCTGTCCGAGTAAAACCTTCCCATTATTTCAGCAGTAGGTAAAACTGTTTTTTAGCATTAACTCAACAGTTCCCACCTTGCCACATGTAGCTTCCTGCAGAGCCTATATAGACATCAGTGTCCGTCATGCCGCCTGAGATGCCCATGCTGCACATGCCCTCATACTCCATGTCGTAGTAGGGATCGCAGACTTCATAACTGTATGTCTGCCAGTCATCATTTTGGTCATAGGTCAGGTCATTGCTCCTTACATAACACTTTCCTATCATCCGCCAGTGGTTCTCTGAGCCACGTTGGCTAAACTTCACGTAGCGATGTCCGCATGCCTGGACACCAGAGAAAATGTTGAAGAAGTAATGTGTCATAACAGAAACGCAGCCCGATGCTGCACATGCTGAGAGTGACTTGGAAAAGCAGCTTAAATTAAACCCAGTGCATATTAAACCCAAACATCCATATAATAAAACCAGTGGCTCTTTAATTTACACAGTGGAAACAGTGTATACAAATAATCATCAATAATTCATATGCAAAAGGGCAAAAAAAAAAATCCCTTCATGAAAATATAACCTCTTATCCCTAAACATTTCCTCCCTGCATGTGTCATCCTCTCTCATTTGCAACAAGTTGAATGTGTCATCTGTTACATTAAATAATAAAAATAAAAAAAACCTGTCTCACCCTGCTGTGTACATAACATATCACCAGGAGCAGTGACTCAGAGAATGAAACAGGAAGTCATCTCACCAGCACGCGTCCTGCCGGCTGGCCCTTCTGGCTGGCTACTGTCACGCCCAACCACATGCCCTCCACCATCTCAGAGGGATTTGCTGTGGATGTATCACAGGAGTTTGGTAAGGTGCTAAAGTGAAAGTTTTAAATTGCCAGCAGGTAGGCGTTGAAGATAAGGTAATTACTTGAACACTGTTTTATAATGTTCCACATTCTTTTATGTGAATACAAAGTTTATAACCAGATTTAACTAAACAAGCTAGCATACAGAAAAACATATCTGACACTCATTGTGTCCTTAATATAAGTCCTTAATATAAAATGAAAAAGCTGGCTGATTGACATTTAAAGGTCATTCTTTTTTGTTCCTCTCATCACTGATATTTATTTGAGGCCCTGTACTGTATAGGGGAAACCTAATTTTACAGATAACGTTTACTCATTGTGGGGAGTACAATTCCGCCTGTGAACAGAGCTGTGTGAGTCTTCTGTGGCTCTGTTAAGTAAGCATTATTGAGTGTCATAAATACAAAAAACAAACCTTGATGTGATCATGTGGGGGTGATTTCTTTGAAGGAGCTCTAAATTTGAATATAGGCTTCATGTGGCTAACTGGGCCTTTGCTCCCTATGGTATCTCAGCCTTTGCTGAAAAAGCTCTCACCACCACCATCACCAGAATAATAATGAGTGAACACCTTTAAGAAGAATGGTGTTCAATCTACTCAGTAGACTGCTGACTGTCATTGACTATTTTCCTTAAATTTTTTTGCATCAGTGCAAATTAACCGTCTTGAGCTCCCTAAAATCTCTCCATGGACCTGTTCAGAAGCTGGTTTAATATTGCAACTACGCATTCCCTTTTTAAATATCAAAACAACTCATCACATCAGAGCTTTGCAATGACCTTACTTTCCGTAACCAGGTCCATTCTGGAGCAGTCGGTGGAGTCAGTTGTAATGGGACATGAGTAGACGGCACCGGTTTCATTGACATTTCGTAGCAATTGTGCTTTCTCCTTGGGTGCTCCTATAAGTAGCCTAGGCACAAAGAGACAGAAAGGAAGAGACAAAAAGTAAACATCAGATCATATCAGAAGTCTTAGACAAAATTAAGACACTATCGGCAATGGTTCATCTGATAATCTTTCTAGACTCAACAAATAAAGCACAACCTGCAGCATAATACTCAAGTTAATTTGAATATGCTCACACAGCATTTAATAGTGGGATAGTTAGCACTAATAGAGTGTGTGAATTCTCATTGGTCACACCCGAGATACTAAGATTCAGGTCTAAACACACAAACAAAAAAAGCAGAGACAGTTCACATGAAAAGAAAGCGTGAAGCAGTCAAACCATGACCCATGACAAGCCTGGGCAACACACACACACACACACACACACACACAATTTGGCTTCTTGGTGATGGAACGGCTCTTTTGGTTCACTCACTGAGACGCTCCCTGTGTCCGCACCTTTTACCACACTACAGGGCTTTGAAGTAGAGGGATTACTGCTCTCTAAGGCTTTGTGCTGGAACACACAATTTACTATCAGCACATGATTTATTAGCACCACTTTGTAGGAGAAAGGCACAAGCAAGCTAGTTCACAATGTGTGTGTGAGTGCCGTACATATGAAATAAAAGCATACAGTGGTTTAGTCAAAGTATGTTATTCTAGCACATCATTATTGTCATTTAAGCTTCCTGAAAATGGATTCAGTGAGTTATTACCATTGTGGGAAACAGTAGGAAATGAAAAACAGTAAGTCAAGATGTTCAGGATTGTGGGCCTACTAACTGTGACTGGAAGGCAGCTACCTCACTTATTTACAATGATAAGTCAGAATAAATAAAGATCAGTTCCAATCATTAGTCAGCCTTGGATAACTGCAATCTGAGGAGAGGTTATTTCTTCTGAAAGCTAAAACATGGCATCAGGATATGCCACACTGAACACTGGATATCTGAAGACAAACATGAAAATGACTGCACAGTTTGTTAGCACTTGTTCTTGGTTAGTCATATCTGATTAAATATTGCTCAGAAGTGTCGTGGTGGTCTTTTACTCTGCACAAACACAATGAGACTGTGTACCAGGCTCCACCACGTCACCACAATCTTCTGCATGTATACATACTTTTACGTTAGTAACATGCCCCTACACACTTACAGTCTCAGTATGAAAACTGAGCCTAGACAAAATCATTCTCTCTGCTGTCTCACCTGATCATGAAGCGACTCAGACATGCAAATTAATCATGTGAGCCATCTTCCACTGATTTTGGATCAAATTACTCTATTAAACACTAACATTCAAGGACATGTTTGCATGGAGAAAGGTTTCTCTCCTTTATGCTACTAGCTGTGCGTTAATCAGCAATGAATCAATTATCTTCCCAGTGTGATGACAACCGGGAAGAGACAAGCTGGCCTCTGAGGGCCAGCAGTTTCCAGTGAAAACTGTCAGAGGAGACCTTGGTTGTGATAATTACTCAGTAATATAGACAGTAAATAAGATAGAAGATACCACAGAGGTTTGCAGCAGTAAATGGGACTAACAGATATGCGGAGAGGAGTCCCACTGTCAGTGTGGAATGGGCAGTGTGTCTTTGTACATGTATATGTGTGTGCGCTCCCACATTACATTATGTCTAATGAGAAGCTGGCATGTAAAGCTGTTGTGTTTTTGAGCTGCAGCACAGTGTCCCAAAGCACTAACTTGCAAAGCTAGCAACTCTTGCTGGAAAACCAAGCCACACAAGGCCTTATGGGGGCTTACCCAAAGCATTCATAAAGAGAACAAGGCCAAGCCAGAGTGAGCAAACTCTGAGTGCTTAAAACACAGTTTGAACTTCGCTCGCTGAATAGAAATTATGAGGAAGTAGGGCTCAGAGTCCAGTATTTAATCACACATGCTTCAGGGGATTAGATAATCTTGGCTTGCAAAGTACTGGCTACAGCAAACTGAGAAAAAAAATCAAAAAAACCACTGGTTGATTTAAACTCACAACATACTCTCACCATCTCACTGTCTCAGTGGCGCCATGTGGGTCACCTGTGTTTGTTGTAGAAATTCAACACTGCTGAGTGATACCATCAGGTTTGACATAAAACAGAGGTTAAAAAGCTGACTTAGGTTCATGTACATGTTACATGAAAATTTTAAGAATGGGCTGATAATTTGGTTAACTGATAAATGTCAGATAAGAATCCCATCGATCACGTCTGACAAATATGAAGCAAAAACCATCCCTCGCTATCAAAAAATGTAAAATGTTATTTAACTGTAATCAATAAATATATTTTAAATATCATAGTTACTGTCAGTACTGGAAGATCTGTATATTAGTGAAACCCCTACTGTTGAGTCCTTATATATTAGGCAATCATTTTTCATTAAGAGAAACATTTTACAAATTACAAAATACAGAAGTTCACAGCTGGCCAACAAGCCTTTCTGAACAGAGTGCTCAGTGGATACAGTAAAAACTTTGTAGGACTACACAAATATTGGCTTATAAAAATGTACAAGACTAGACACACAACTCAATTAACCTACACTTGTTTTTAAAAATAGAACGAGATAATGTGTTAGCGCAAATGTTCAAAGGATTATCCTTATATTCAGTTGATTTCAATTTTATTTATATAGCGCCAAATCACAAGAAACAGCTGCCTCAAGGTGCTATACATTGTAAGATAAAGACCCTACAGTGGGAAGGAAAAACTCCCTTTTAACAGGAAGAAACCTCCGGCAGAATCAGACTCAGGGAGGTGCAGTCATCTGCCAAGACCAGTTGGAGGTGAGGAAAGAGAGACTGGACAAAAGACAAGCTGTGGAAGAGAGCCAGAGATGAATAACTAATGATTAAATGCGGCGTGGGGTATAAACACAGAGAGAGTGAAAAGCAGCGTCACCTGATCCAGCCCTCACTATAAGCTTGATCAAAAGGAAAATTTTAAGTCCAATCTTAAAAGCAGCGAGGGTGTATGTTTCCTGAATCCAAACTGGAGCTGGTTCCACAGGGCTTGAACTCTGAAGGCTCTGCCTCCCATTCTACTTTCAAATGCCCTAGGAACCACAAGAAAGCCAGGCTGACAGAGAAACGCTAGGAGGTCTTTAAGATAAGATGGGGTTGATTATTCACAACCTTGTATGTGAGGAGAAGGCTTTTAACCCCTATGCCAGGAGTATTCAACTGTATTGTCCTGCAGGTTTTAGATGTGTCTCTGAGGTCAACACACCTGAGTTAAATATAGAAGTCAATAGACTCTGGAGAACTTGACATGCATACTGAGGAGGTATTTCGGCTATTTGATTCAAGGTGTGTTCGATCAGGGACACATCTAAAACCTGCAGGACACCGGCCCTCGAGGCCTGGAGTTGAATACCCCTGCCTTATGCCCTCCTCTGGCATTTTGTACATTTTTTCCAACTTTTTTTTTTTCATTCCTTGGTGATCATTTTGGCTGTGTTGCAGCTAGTGGCATGGTTTTTTGCAGGAAGTCTTCTTTTTCATAAAATCTTTTGAAATCTAAATGACTTTTACTCTTACATGTCATTCATACTCTCGCGGTGCAGTTTGCACCCTTCTGGACACCTTCGTGGCAAAAATGTACATGCACCTCAAAACATTTTTTTTGCCACGAAGGTGTCCAGAGGGTGCAAAATTTGAAATCTGGCACTACATAAAAAATAGTGATGCAATCAAAAAAAATTTGTTGCTCATCTTTGATTTATCCAATGGCTCTAATTACCACCAATGTGCCATCCATCTATTATTTGTTATATGAAAAATAACTCTGTTTTTTTTGCAAAAAGCCCACAGTCATTCCCATAATAAAACTGGCATTTAAAGGGTTAAAATCCTGAAAATGATTGATTGTTTGGTATTTTTGAGTAGGTCTGAAGTTGATTAAGTGATTTATTAAAAAAAAAAATAAATTATTGATGAATGAGGATTTTATGGCAGTTTTTAGGTGCGTGTACATTTTTGCCACGAGTAGGTGTCCAGAGGGTGCAAAATTTGAGGAGGGCATAAGGATTAAATTAAATTCTGGATTTAACAAGAAGCCAATGAAGAGAAGCCAGTATGTGAGAAATATGCTCTCTCAGCATTTTGGATCAGTTGGAAGGTTTTGAGGGAGCTTTTAGGACAGCCTGATAATAATGAATTACTATAGTCCAGCTTAGAAGTAATAAATGAATGAACTAGTTTTCCAGCAGCTCTGAGTCAGGATGTTTCCAATTTTAGAAATATTGTGCAAATGCAGAAAAGCAGTTCTACATATTTGTTTATTGAAGGACATATCCTGGTCAAAAATAACTCAATTCAACGAACAAGAAAAAATATTTTTAAACCTTGCACAAGTCAAAACAATGAATAAGACCTGTTTTAGCTACAGTTTGACTAGTACAGGATTTTTGAGATGATATCAACATATGCTTATTTAAAAGTCCAATATTCTGATAGAAACTTTTTTTTAATATCTTTCAATCTCTGCAGCTTTGGACCTTTTGCTTTTTAGTCTTTCTCCTCCAACTTTTCTTTTTTCTGCCAATACGTTTTGTTGGTCGGCTTAAATTCTGCTGGTGGAGAACCAGGGAGATGCATGCCCTTCCGGGATAAGCTACATGCATGCACTAATGTTCATATATGGCACCTGCAAACAGTCTAATTCTGCATGGTCAGTCAACTTAGTCGTGCTTGCTTGCTATATTATCGCGTGGGCATGGCCGAAAGTTCGGCGGCAGGCCATAACGACCCTCTCGCAGCCACTGGGAAGTGTCCCAGTGCACCCAGTTGTCAGTCTTCCACTGTTAACCTACAATGTATACACATAAGAGCAGCAGTTTTTGTTTCTCACTTACTTTTGGCAAGAAAGAGAATGAGCCTATTTCCCAAAATGTCAGAGTATCACTTTAAATCTAGGCCCCTATCATAATAATCATGGATGTATGGAGGATAATAGTAACTGAAAGTTTCCATGCCTAAACTATGCAACACAGAACAGCTAGACTAAACATTGTTACTAGCCTGCCCTTCACATTGCTGTTCTCAAGGGAGCAACTTTCAACGTAATGTCAACTTTTCATAATCTAAGGAAGTTGTTGAACCCTCATAAAAATGATGCAAACCTGAGTAACAATGACAACACGTCATATTCCATCCTGCCCCAGGTGTAACAATGTGTGCGCTCTCCTCCCTATCTCCCTCCGTGCTCATCACCTCCTCATAAACAGACCGTCAAAGGCTCATGCAAGCTGCATTCCACCTTCGAGGACATGTTGAAATTTGCCCCTTCTTTCTAACAAGTCATCCAAAAGGCTGACTAAACTAAACATTTACTGTTTGCACCCGGCTAAGGTGAGGCTTAGTAAGGTTGCATTCTCGACAACAAGGCTAAAAAAAATTCTTGGAAGAAGACAGTTTGACGAACTACTGTATATTTGTCTGTGATGTTAGGTTAAACAAACAGCGGTTCATTTATCTAGTCCCCGTTAGTCAGCACCACCCACCAAAGCCTCCGACTGAAGCAAGAACAGATAAGCGGGAGCCGAGAGGAAAAGGGCAAAATGGGTAAACAAATGTCAGAGTCAACACAAATAACTTCTCTCGCACTTAATTACAATTAATCCATGTTCTCCCATAATCTTACCCCCCACCTGGCTATTTGCTACTATGATAAAACCAGCAACAGTGAAACCAGGAAATCCAACTTAATTAAACCCTTCTGGATGACATTTCCTTTCAAACTCACAGGATTTTGAGAGATTATCAAGAAGAGACAAAGTGTGAGTTAGTCATGTTTACAGTGAAACTGCCGTCTCATTAAGAGTACATGCATCTTCATGTTGATCAAATATGAGCTGTTGTGAAACAGAGGATAAAGGTGTTTAACGGGATTTTTTTTTTTACCCCTACAGGCCATTACCTTCTATGTGAAGAACTGGAAACATTTAAAAGTGGGTGAGTGAGAGAAAGAGACTCAGGTGGGAGAAGGAAATGTGAGATTTGATGTGAAGCTGTGGCCCTTTGGGCAATTAAAAAAAACAAACAAAAAAACATCTTTCTATTGGATTGGATTGGAGTATAACCCCTGCACACCATACTGTATGACTCTAACTGTAACATAAGGTGCGTCATTAAATTATCAAAATGTACAGGTGAAAAACAAATGCACAAAATATTAATCCTAAAAAACACTAAAACAGACACAAACAGACAACAGACACACATGTACAAAAAACCCTGAAAAACAAAACACACACACACACACACACACTGGATCCTCTTTATATTTGATAGTATAAAGCTGTAGCCCTACAGGCAACTCAGTGATTTCAGAAATATGTACCAACGAATAAATAACATGTATTGCTTATCCACAGTACAGTAAATTTAAAAAAAAAAAAAAAAAAGACAGAATGTTTGGTTACAAACAGATAGCAGTATTTCAAATGATAATGTGACATCGTTAAAAAGGCCCGTGTAGTGGTGAACATATGGAGAAATGAGCTAAATCTGTAACTCCTGGTTTATAGGAGATTTTAGTGATTGTTAGTTTATGGTTCAGCTGGTGGGGTGATATTTTACCATTCGGTTTTGGTTATATGTCATTCGCTCGATCTAATGGTGTCATTGTTGGGCTGCAGTAGGCAGCTGTTTACAACAGAACAGCTCTAAATAACCAGCTCTACAGAATCCATTCAGTATCAGACAGTTAGCCATGATAGACCATTCAACTGCTAAATAGTTTTCCCTAGTCAGACACTAGCATAAAATAGTGTGATGGCAGGAAAGCAAGAACAGGAATGGCAACATATATGCTGATTACAAACTATAAACAGAATATGGCCGTAATTTCATGTATATTTATTGACTGATTTAGCAATACGTAATCTGAACCAAGTAGATGGTACACAACATA
>JAMQGT020001982.1:0-13156 GCA_024447675.2 Pterophyllum scalare
AGGAAGAAAATGCGCCTGGCACCGGCATAATTTGTAAGCCCTCTTGATAGCAGATCCTGCCAAGGCTGGCACAACCCCTAAACCAAATAACTGGCGGTTTTTACGTTTACATTTTTACATAGGGCCAGGGAAGCTTTTTTCCCCTTCATAAATGAAATGATAATTTAAAAACTGCATTTTGTGCTTACTCAGGCTATCCTTGTCCTGTATATTAAATCATGGACTTTTAAAACAAAAACAAACAAACAGGAAGGCAGTAAATTTTCACAGCACTGTACATGCTTTTTTTTTTTTTTAATATACAGTATTCTTGATGAATGATGACAGATTCCAATTTCGTAACATAACAAACAAACAGGACCTACCTGCACTCGTTGATCCAATTCCAGCTGTGAGTACAGAACGAGACATAACCTTAGCAGCATATTTCAGGAACTGAGACTTCCCTGTGCCAGGGTCACCAACCAGCAACATATGACACTCGCCTAGAGAGGGCAAATTGAGGGGAACACACACATTCCACAGAGGGCCATTTTTAAAAACATAAAAAACAACATAGAGCAATCATTTGTCAGAGATATATGCGGCTACTGAAGTGTAGATGCCCAAAAGACAGGGTTCAGTGGAAAATGAACTGCAAATGGCCAGACATTCCACTTTAAAAGCACAGTTAGAGAAATGTTTAGTCATTGGTATATAGGAGTCATTCTTTTGAGATAGTTACGAATATTAATATGAGTTAGTCAAAAAACAAAAATCACAAACAAAACAAAAAGATCACATATACCCCTGATCTTGGTCCCAGAAGAATCTATTCTCTGCACCCCGCCAGCCAAGACCATGGCCACTGCCAGTTTAATCACATACATTCCAAAAACCTGTGGGCACAGGCTCAACAGGATCTGGTTTCTACCTGTGTGTAAGAAGAGAAGGGCAAATACAATACATGGCTATAGAACAAGACACAAAGGTATAATAGGGTTACACAGTAAATTATACCTACCAGCTATAGGATCATGTTTGTAGATATTCCAAAAGTCTTCAAATTCTGCCTGAGCATCCTTTATAAGCAGGGCAGCAGTGGCTTGCTGGTTGTTCACCTCTATGTTGTTAGCTTTAGGACTAGTTCTGCATCACAAAGTGCGCCATCATAGAAGGGCTTCCAGCGCAGACACATCACTCCATAAACTGTCACATCATCACCTGGCAGCATACAGTCCAAAAGTAAATATATGAGGTATTTATTACACAGAGGCAGTTAATCAAATTTTATTTTCAGTTATGAGTGGCTGTCAACAATTATGAATACAAAATAATCATGGAACAGCTCTAATTTTTTTCCAATAATTTTCACTATGAAACTCGTGTTTTGTTAGAAATCAATCACATTTCTGATCATGCAATAGTAAAGACAGAATACATACATTTGCCAGTACTAATGCTGTGGATTTCCACAGTGACATTTCAGGTGCACACCCCTCTGTTTACTTTAGTACTCATGTGACTGAGTGAGGCTTTAAAGTGGACTGGTGTCAGATTATAAGGTATTTGGAGGAGCTGGCATTATCATGCAAAGTGTATTTGGCCAGTTCTTGCTATTTACATTTCTTACCAGATTTACAACTGTCAACGAGGTCATCCTCCAGAATCACTACTAGAGATCGAGGAATGCTGCCCATGGACAGTTTCTGCACCTGCGGGAAGATGTGGGTACGACTTTGTAACAATGCCATACTTCGGGCATTTTAGGCAACACAATATAACTTTTTAGTATGTTTAGTAATTTAAAATATAAATATATAAATAAATAAAAAAATATAATCAAGATTCACATGCATAACCACCATACTTGCTCTTGAATTTTGATCTCTTGGTAATCCCTGCAAATATCAGGCTCAGATCCTCCAGACAGACAAGTGAATTTGTATGAGTTACAGCTATCAGGATTAGGGCAAGCCACAGGTGGGACAAAGGTGTAGAACTGCTCAAAATCTGCCTGCACCGTGAACACATGATGACACTTTGTGCACATGTAATCACGCTCATATTCCAGAACCTATGAGACAAGGAAAAAGACCACATTGTCAGTAAAGTTCAGAACAATTAAAAACAAATAACACAAAGCACAGTCGATCGGCATAAAGGTCTGGTCCTTGGTTGAGCACCTCCTGAATGAGAGAAAGTTTACAGACGTGACATTTATGTAAATCTTCAGAAAGATTTGTTGTTACAACATATTTAAGGTGTAGACTTAAGACAAATGTATCTAGATCCACTGTAAACAAACGAGTGTGGTATGATGAAACTAATAACTGTTAGCCTTTTCAGGTGTCATATAATTTCTGTTTACTTTCAATTTATTCATCAATGTAACTGACGTAATCATTTAGTAATGCTTTGTATTACACAATATTTCCAATACACAGACTTTACTTGGGTGGGCTGCTGAGGTATATTAATGGCCATTCAGTGGCTCTGCATGTTTGCTATACCAAGAAGGCAAAGCAAAAACGCTGCTTTCATTTAGAATTTTTGTTAGTAGCATCCCTGAGACAGACTGGCGACCTGTTCAGGGTGTACTCTGCTTCTCGCCCTATGACAGTTGGGATACGCTCGAGCCCCCTAAAACCCTGAAAAGGAGAAATGGGAGAAAAAGGATGGATGGAAGAATAGATGTTAGCAGAATAAAGACATCACATGTAGCATGTTCTTATACATGCTTGTGTGGTTTTTAAAAAGGTGCTAAAGCCTTTGTTCAAAATTCAATTCAAAATCACACATATCTATATATATATATATATATATATATATATATATATATATATATATATATATATATATATATATATATATATGAATACACACACACGTATAAAAATATTGCAATTGTGCTTTCATAATTACTTAACAACTGTTGTACTGGTGGCTTATATCTAAGTCTAAGAACGCAGTAATTAGTTCAATTTTAAATACTAAACATATGAAATGCTGTTACCTTGGCAACACTGGTACGTATTACAGTACCAGTCACAGACAAAAAGTGTCCCACATCTCTGGTTCTAGGAATTGTATCTCTTGTTAACTCTGGGCACACTGGTAGACCTAGGCACATGAGAAAGAAAAACAAAACAAACAAAAAAAAATTAAAATTTTTTCAACCAGCAAATAAATAAACACTAGTCATCAAAGATAAAAGGGGAAACAAGAAAGAGGAAAGTTTACACTCACAACTGCTATAAATTATTATATATCAATAATAACTGCTTGAGAATTTTGTCAAGCAATTGATGTTGACATGAGACTTTTATTATGAAGAGAAAAAAAGATAACAGTGAAAATAATATTTCATCATTCAGAGGGTACCATGGGGTCTTTATGACTGGTTGAAAAGTGTTGCAGCTCTCTTAATTGTTATGGATATGCACAGCTTCCTTCAAATGGTGGACTGCTATACTTTCCATGTCAGGTGGTACAACCAATGTAAACCTTGGAAAATATTAACCTATAAGCTGGTCTTGGCACCAAACACACAAGTTAATGCAGGTGTCAACATCAAAGTCTGCATAAACTGCAAAAGTCAGGTGGTGCAGCTAATAGAAATGTTGCTTTATGAAATGAATGTTATTAAAAGCTTTAGGATTATACATTAAAAAAATATATTATTGGTTATTTTTATGGTTATTATTTTAATACACGAACACGAGGTTGAAGGAGCAGTTCATCTAATGAATGTCAACTAAAATGTTTTTCGTTTGGTTGTTTATTTGTTGTTGTTGTTGTTGTTTTGTTTTGCTAAACCCAAGCATTAAAATCCAATGCAAATTTCCTGTTCCCATTGGTTTAGCATAGGGTGGGGCAAGCCATTTGTGTGATGTCACCTGTTATGTCCTGTGTACCCTGTGACATGTTGAATAAAGCACTTTCAGTGCTCAACTAGAAAACTAGAAAAGTGCTATATAAGAATTTTTTAAAGTTTTCAATTTTTACAGTCATTGAAGGGAGTAAATTGACAAAATGGAATAATTACAAAATTGGACCACATTTAATTAAAATTCATTTTTAATCTAAAAAGGCATGAACTGAAGTTGCACCGTACTTTAAAATACTTTATGCCTTGGCTATTTGCAGAGTATACCCATGGATATTTAAGCACTTAGAAGAAGTACATTCAAAACAATAACAGAGATAACATTGTCCTGTAACAGAGGGAAGATGTGATGCAAATCATGTGTAGAATTTGGACTAAATTGTTATGGAATAATATTCTGAGCTTGACACACCCATCCATCCATTCTCTTCTGCTTACCCTGTTCAGGGTCACGGGGGAGCCTATCCCAGCTGACATAGGGCGAGCGGCAGGGTACACCCTGTACAGGTCGGTAGTCTGTCGCAGGGCTAACACAGAGAGACAGACAACCGCCACTTTAGAGTGACCAATTAACCTAACCCCAGTTACTGCATGTCTTTGGACTGTGGGAGGAAACCCACGCAGACACGGGGAGAACATGCAAACTCCACACAGCCACTTGGTGCCAAGGTGGAATCGAACCCAGGCCTAGATGTCAGTCTAGCTGTGAGGCAGCAGTGCCAACCACCTTGCTGCCCTGCTTGACATGCATATTTTTTAAATTTTTTGACAAGGCCTCTTTTAGATGAAATTATAAACTCATGGAAAATTTTACTTGATACAATACCACTATATTAAAATGGCACCAAACAGTAGAATGACCCAACTGTTTAGTGCATCAGCAGAAAACCTAGAGATTAAGATGGTTTAAATACTTTTGCCAGATAGCAATTTGGATCTTCCCACTCTATTCCATGACCATCAGCTAACATTTGAAAGAGTTTCAGGACAGTCTGTGTGAAATCACACCCATGATGTGATGGCTGAAGAGTCAGACTGGATTCTGCGCTACTCAGAAAGTCATTGGTTTTGCATAGGTTGCCATCCAGCTTAAATATACAAAGATATCAGTTTTTCGTTGAGATAATCCAGTCTTCTCACAATGCAAACTAATCTAAAACTGGTATAGTTGCATGTCTAACCTGTAATGCGGGCATGAAGAACAGACGCCATTCTCCTCTCTTGTCTTCTGTGTCCTCCATTATGTTTGTTTGAGCCATCATCTGTTAATTCCATGGCTTTCCTGTTTAATACTTTATCAAATATAGCCAGGACATCAATGGGATATGCATTGAAATAGTCACCAACCTGTTGCAAGACAAAACAGACAACACGACAGAGTAAATGCAGATTAAATAATGAAATATAAGTATGTCAAAATAGCATTTCCACCCTTGAATGGACTGAAATGGATTGAAAACCATTTGGAATCCGAACCATCGAGGATAAAAGCCCCCTGGACCCTACAGAAGTGGCATAGGTAGTCCAACTTCTTTAGGATGGCCGTAGGAGGTCATTAACTCATGAGGAGGACGGTATCTGATCCTTTGTGTAAGGTGGAACAGGATGAGCTCTACAAAATAACCTCCAGAAGACCAGTGGTGTGAATGTCTGACCAAACAATCAGAAACTGACTTCAAGAGGGTGGCTCGAGGACCTGACATCACCATGGAGCCCAGCTGGCATTTGCCATAGAATGCCAGAATTGGCAGGTCTACCACAGGTGCCTGGTGCTTTTTTGCAGATAAGAACAGATTCACCGTAAGCACATGTGCCAGATGTGTATGGGTCTGCAGGAACCATGGAAATCATTATGCTGCCTGTAACATCACTGAGCATGACCAGTTTGATGGTGGGTCAGTAATGGTCTAGGGAGGCATATTCCTGGAGGGAAGAACAGGCTAGGCAACAGCACCCTGAATGCATCTGGTGGGGAAGGAGCCTTAGCTTGTGCATGTAGTTGAGAGATACCAGCTAGCTATAGCTATGCTCACCTCAACGCATGGCCTGGGCTCTGGAACCAGTCTCCTAGACAGGGGCTAGACACTGTTCCAGTCTGGAGTTTCTCTCAGTGAGAGGGGGCGTGCTGGGGTGAGTATTCTTGGATCCCCTCGGTTTAGTGCCTGTACATTGGAGTCTTCACGAATGGACGAGAGGGTTGATTCACTGCGCCTTTGGGCCAGGGAACGGGTCTTGACTGTTGCACCAAATGACAGTTCAGAGTACCGTCCCTTGTTGGAGTTGCTGGGCGGGGTGCTCGAGGGTAATCCATCTGGCGATTCTGCATCCTACCAGGAGACTTCAATGCTCGCGTGAGCAATGACAGTGAGACCTGGAGGGGTGTGATTGGGAGGAATAGCATGCCTGATCTGAAGCTTGTTCTTGTTTTGTTATTGGATTTCTGCAAAAGCCACAGTTCATACGGTGTTTGTCCATAACAAACACCATGTTCGAACATAAGGATGTCAGCAAGTGCACATGGCACACCCTAGGTCACAGCTTGTTGATCAATTCTGTGATCATATCATCAGATAGGCGGCCGTATGTTCTGGACACTTGGGTGAAGAGAGCTGTCAACTGATCATTACCTGGTGGCGAGTTTGATTGGGTGGTGGGGGAGGATGCTGGACAGACCCGGCACACCTAAACGTATAGTAAGAGTGCGCTGGAAATGCCTGGCAGAGGCCCCAGTCTACAAGATCTTTACATCCCACCTTCTGCAGAACTTCCGACCGCTGAGGACATTGATTCTGAATGGACGATGTTCGTTGGACAATGAACCTCCATTGTTGAGGCTGGCCACGAGCTTTGGGTCATGACTGAAATAATGAGATTGCGAATACAAGCGGCAGAAATGAGCTTCCTCTGCAGGGTGGCTGGCCTCTCCCTTAGAGATAGGGTGAGGAGAGCAGCCATTCGGGCGGTGCTTAAAGTAGAGCTACTGTTTCTCCACATTAAAAAAAGCCAGTTGAGGTGGTTCAGGCATCTGACTATGATGCCTCCCGGTTGTCTCTTGGGTGAGGTGTTACGGGCATGTCCTACCTGGAGGAGGCCCTGGGGCAGACCCATGACATGCTGGAGAGATTACACCTCTCAGCTGGCCTGGGAACGCGCGTCTGTGTCTGCATGTTTAAGACTGCTAGTGAATGAGTCAATGTGTGTGTCAATAAGCCTTTAAAGGAACATGATAAAAAGCGAGCATATCAAGATTCTCAGAACTGGGGTTTGCCCTGTGTTTTGATTAGGGATGTGGGCGATTACTCGACTAGCCAACAAGTCGTCGCTACCGTTACTATTCGGTTAGCCTAATTATTAAGGTTTCAGTAAACCCAGTGCTGGTAAATGTTTGTCCTAAATGTTATGCAATGATCTGCCACCAGATGGTGCTGCAGCCCTTACATTGTTATAGAAAAAATGCCATAACGCAAGTGCACCTCCAAAGAAACACCCTTCCTTCCCTACATTTCCGGTCTGTACAAAGAAGCGAGAAAACTAGCAGGACAAACGTGTTTGCGCCTTAAAAACACTGAGTAGAACCCAGGAGAGAAAAAAGTGCCAGCATTTTATGTTTCAGTTGGCCCGCACCGCATATAAAACACCAGGACACAACCAAAAGGTAATTAACACAAGCAACGCACCTGCACAAACAAAAACTGGCAACAACATCGGCCCCTTACGTAGGTTACGTCATAGCTCTACAGAGTCCCAGCACTGAAGTCTGAATCAGGGGCAAGCTTGAGGAGGAGGCTGGGGGAGAAGGAGGTCTGGGTCTGAGCTTCACTGCTCAGGCGCCAGCCCCACGACCTGGCCCCAGATAAGCGGTAGAAAATGGATGGATGTTTGTATTGTACATTATCATTTTAGATTTTAACTTTTATTGAGATGTGTGTCATGAATTGAAGAACAACAAGCCCCGTTAACAAAAAGCAGCAGGATGTGCCACACTTTCCAGTCACAATTTATTCATTTTTCCAGTGTTATTTTCTCATAGGTTAATGATGCATAAACATCATTTGCAGTAACATGTTTTTTTCTTTGGTGTCTATTTGGAGTATAACGTGCAGTGTTCATAATGCCTGCTGTGGTGCCACACAGTTAAGAGGCATTTAAAGTGCAATTCATTATGGAAGAATGTGGTTAATGGTTTCAAATGCTTTTGTTTAGATAGTTTTTGACGCCCATTAAACAGTCCTTAAATTTAACCTGATATCCAAGTGTATCCGAGTGTTTCTGAGTTTTACGCTAGTCAATTAGTCTAAATTTCTTTCCTTGTTTAGTCAACTAAGAAATTAGACACCAGGAACATCCCTAATTATTCATTTAAATTACTAGCATCTACACCATCATCAATTTTCTGCAGCAGGAAACATTGCATCAAAGCACCGGGCAAACTCTAGTTTTGAGAATGTTGATATGCTTCACTGCAGCCACAACTGATTACAGACAAACACACTCACGTATTCACTAGCACACTTAAACACACAGAGACAAATGTGTCATCTGTGACACAAAGCATTCCAAACGTCCCACCAGTTTTCCAAAACTGTATTTTTTCAATAGGATGAACAGTCGCGTAATTTGATCAGACGTCTCAGTGGTGATACGCTTGGTGTTAAAAGTATTTATTATCCTGTTACTGAGTGGAATAATTGATAGAATACTTGATTACTGAAATAATCAATAGCAGCAACCCTACTGTAGATCATGAGATATTCAAAGTCTTCACAATTTTACAAACATTCTGAAAATGCTCCAAAATTTGTAGACTTAGTGTTTTGCATATTGATGAATCTGTGGCTCAATAATATTTAGATCTGGTGACTGTGCAGGCCATGGGAGATGTTGAACTTCACTTTCATGTTCATCAAACCAATCTTTCACCAGTCTTGCTGTGTGTATTGGTGCATTGTCATCCTGATACACGGCACCGCCTTCACGATACAATGTTTGAACCATTGGATGCACATGGTCCTCCAGAATGGTTCGGTAGTCATGATATGGCAGCCCAAACCATCACTGATCCACCCCCATGCTTCACTCTGGGCGTGCAACAGTCTGGGTGGTACGCTTCTTTGGGGCTTCTCCACACCGTAACTCTCCCGGATGTGGGGAAAACAGTAAAGGTGGACTCATCAGGGAACAATACATGTTTCACATTGTCCACAGCCCAAGATTTGCGCTCCTTGCACCATTGAAACCAACGTTTGACATTGGCACGAGTGACCAAAGGTTTGGCTATAGCAGCCCGGCCATGTATATTGACCCTGTGGAGCTCCAGACGGACAGTTTTGGTGGAAACAGGAGAGTTGAGGTGCACATTTAATTCTGCCGTGATTTGGGCAGCCGTGGTTTTATGTTTTTTGGATACAATCCGGGTTAGCACCCGAACATCCCTTTCAGACAGCTTCCTCTTGCGTCCACAGTTAATCCTGTTGGATGTGGTTGGTCCTTCTTGGTGGTATGCTGACATTACCCTGGATACCGTGGCTCTTGATACATCACAAAGACTTGCTGTCTTGGTCACAGATGCGCCAGCAAGACGTGCACCAACAATTTGTCCTCTTTTGAACTCTGGTATGTCACCCATAATGTTGTGTGCATTGCAATATTTTGAGCAAAACTGTGCTCTTACCCTGCTAATTGAACCTTCACACTCTGCTCTTACTGGTGTAATGTGCAATTAATGAAGATTGGCCACCAGGCTGGTCCAATTTAGCCATGAAACCTCCCACACTAAAATGACAGGTGTTTCACTTTCATTGTCCGACCCCTGTATTTCATTCATTCAGATCTAGGATGTGTTATTTGAGTGTTCCCCTTATTTTTTTGAGCAGTGTACAATACTGAGTTTGACTGTAACACAGGACTTTTTAAACAGACATCCAAATCTCCAAGTTTTTCTGTACACACACACAAAAAAAAAAAAAAAAACGTATGAAACTTACCTCCATATTAGCTTCAAACAATGTCATGGCATTAACCACAACAGGGTGATGGGTGCCTTCATTAGTGTCTGCAATAAGTTGGAGAATGTCATTGTGATGGTGATCTGTCAGATAGGATTCAAACACCCGACCAATCAGGGTCTCCTGCTCCGGGCTCATCAACATGATGGAACAATCTGACGCCCTGCAAGTACATGGACAAACAATGCAACTGATGTTTCCAACAGCGTTCTAAGACTTTACATTCACAATTAAAAGATCTTTTTTTCTGTGTATTCCACTGCTTAGTACCTGCTTCAATTACTCTAACATTGTCAATTATGCTAAGAAGTTAAACAAAGTTGTTAATCAAGTCAGTAAATCAACCCATAGTTACTCTATCTAGCTTCACATAAAAGAGCCAGAATACAAACCTGGACAAGTCTTCTGGCAGCACAATGGCATTTTATCAATTTACAGTGGGTACAGAAAATATTCAGACCCCTTTACATTTTTCACTCTTTGTTTCATTGCAGCCATTTGCTAAAATCAAAAAAGTTCATTTTACTTCTGATTAATGTACATTCAGCACCCCATCTTGACAGAAAAAAACAAAACAGAAATGTAGAAAAATTTTGCAAATTTATTTTAAAAAGAAAAACTTTTTTGATTTTAGCAAATGGCTGCAATGAAACAAAGAGTGAAAAATGTAAAGGGGTCTGAATACTTTCCGTACCCGCTGTAGATGAACATAAAACGGTAACATTAGAAAATGTGACAAGATTAAACACTAAATTAAACACAGGCTGATAGCAACAGAGCTCCTGCAGTCAAAGCAGCAGTGTGTGAGAGGAAAAGCACAGTACAGTATGGATGCCCTAATATTCTAACCTAACCTAATAAAAAGCACTGTGCATTTTTACAATGCTCTGTGTGGTCAAAAAGACTACCAAAGAGGTGTGTACAAAGTACATACTCTACCAATTTTATAAAGTGGTAACAAGCTCAAGGTTTAGGGCAATAGTACTAGACTGAGGCTTAAAAAAAATTAAATTAGGTCTACTTGCCTAAAACCGCAGCCAACAGCACAAAAACCCAACAAATAATTTTGTGTATATATATATATATATATGTATGAAATTTGAGGACATACAGATTTTTGACAGATACAGGCTGAAGCAGCCAGGGTTTGAACCACAAACCTCCCAGTTAGTAAGTGACCTGCTGTACCTACAAGTTTCGATAATATGCAGCATCATATAGCACGTATACCCGCTGAAATCCGATAAGCCTTTTCGATCCTATGACAGACTGTCAGTAAGGCCACTTACAACAAAAAGGCAGTTTGATTTGTTTACAATGTGTTTCGTTTAGCACACGACTCCGTATGGATTGTATCACCAACCACAGTAATCAGTATTGTTCTCCGTGTTGTGCTGCATGTTTCAATCAAAAGAAAAATACCAAACAGCTTATCCTGCGAATATTTAACCGCTTAGCTTATCCACCCTGCCCACTTCACTCTAGGGCTATAGACCTGAATAGCGCTGTAGTAGTTGGAGCGCCTCGCTGTAATAATATAACGACTGCACATACCGTATATCACACACGCAGAAACACGTTTACTCACAAACTTTGATGTCCACCAGTCAGACAGCTCACTTACGCGGGACTGACTCTGTATCTTCTTCTTCTACAGCTTCTTCTTCTTCGTCTGATTTATTATCGGTCGGCAGTCAACGTAAGCGTTTGTTAATGCCTCCAACTGGTATGGAGTGTATATCAGGTTTCTTCGCATATTCTGAGCTGGAATTCAGTCATTACCCAAAAGTAGCCGGCCTGAGTTACAGCATGTTTGACCTGAGCATGACACAGATTTGTAGCATTCTGTACTTTTTAAAGGGCAACCTGTGTCTTTAGTTTTTGTACAAATTCTTTCTCCAAGGAAAATAGTCACTGGCAAACAGCTCAGCATTTACTGTAATTAGTGAAATCAAACCATCTGTGTTTTTTGCGAGTTTAAATATAGGCAACCTGCATGTGAGGGGGTGAAAAAGTCTGGTTGTAGGATGCAACTCACTTTCTGTGAGCTAGGGGTGTTGTGAACACGGTTAGTGAAGCAGGAAGACACTTTAACACAGAGTATTTATGGCTTACAACTTTTGGATTACTACGAAATTGGCTTTAAGAAGCAGGGGATGGGGATGGTGATAGTATGAACATTTCTCAGATTTTTTCACAGCAATGTGGGGAAAGATTTTGCATTTAGATCAGTGATCATCTGACAAGATAAGTTATTGTTAAAAATTAATTAAAGTGAGATCTTTCCACCAACCCAGGAGAAAACATCTGGACAGATATGTTTAAGCACTTTCAAAATGACTAAAAGTCCAAATTTACAACTTATACAATACAAAGCTCTGCACCGAATACACCATACATGACACAGAATGTTCCAAATGGGCCTCAGAGACACAAATATATGTGCCCAGTGTTCACTCATTCTGAGAACTATATGCATGCTACAGTGGTATGCAAAAGTTTGGGCACCTCTGAAAATTTCCATGATTTTCCTTTATTTCTTTTGTTTCAATAACTTTCTAATAATTCTTGTGTATTCAATTTTTTGGCAGTGGTGAGGAATGTGATCAGAGACAGAAGGGTTATGTAATCTGAGAAAGGAGTAGGTTCAGGAGACAGGTGGAAGTACGTTGTACGTTGTTTTGGGGGACAGCAAACGCTTGTCTCTCAGGTTTTTGCACCTCCACCTGCAGATGTGCATCAGAGAGTCCACTCAAATCATTTTCCATGCAAAATCTCCCTCCTTCCCTCTCCACCGCAGTGTGAAATGACCGCAGGGAGTGCTGTAGTGCCTTCCTGCCATGTCTGCAAGTACCTCAGAATGTGGTAACTAACAGCTCTAAAAACCGTAAACTGACAAAAGCAAGCGTCAAATAAAAGTGCGCACTTAGTATTCACGTGCCTAGAGTTGCCTTGACAACAGTATTAAACTTACGGTTTGATAAAAATAACAAAGACAAACCGTTTTTCTGTTTCCTATTTTTTGCGAATTTGTTTTGATTTCAAAGGGAAAAAATATAATTGGTTTTACATTAAATAAGTTTGGAGTATGAAATGAAAAAGAAAACATCGGTTTGTTTTGTTTTTTTCCTTTTTAAATATCCGTTTTGAAAACGAAAAACGAATGACCCAAAAAGTACACGGACCCGGTGTGCCTGTTGGAAAAATCGTTTTGGAGCAATTTATTTATTATGCAAAGCTTCTACCGTAACTGTAAGAAAAATGTGCCCTAAGAAAATCTCGA
>JAMQGT020001983.1:0-61288 GCA_024447675.2 Pterophyllum scalare
CTGCTGTTCTCCTCAGACGTCACCCTCCCTAAATCCAAACCTTCCCCGCTGCGTCTGGACTGCTGTTTGCCTCGTACATCTGGACTGTAATTAAAAATCGATCGATTCCAATCCTGTGCTTTACAGAAGTCATCATGGATGCTAAAATCCACCAGGCACACAATTTACATTTCAAATTGAATGATATTGATTGCTACACTGCTGGTCTCCAAACATGATCCAGAACCTGAAATGAAATGTCTTACTGGTCTTGAACCCACTCATTGGCCTGTTCTGTGATGAAGTGCTGCACTCGGGAGGTATTAATTTACTAATCCATACTTTAATTAGATAATTGGAGACTGTTGGATTGTTGCCTTTACTCTCTCAGTTTTAGGGACTGATAAATAAATGCCAGTGACGGCTTCAATGTACACAAAATATTCTGCTGTCACGTTCTGTTAAATACTGTTAACACAGCATGTTAGACACAGTGACAGCCACAGCACCAGTTCAGCTACTAAATGTGATAATGGGGGAACTTGGGGGATGCTAGTGGAAGTCGAGGGATGCACGACTACGATCGATGCTCAAACATGTTTTTGGTTTGTTTAGTTTGTTTGTTTTTTTGCTTTGCTGAGATTGGGATCCATCTGGTCTTTTTACCCAGTAAACATTTGTTCCCAAACAAGAAATCTTCCCAAATACGGGCCACATGGTCTGGACATTTATGGATCCAAGAGAATGATTCACGTGTTAGTTTAGGTCAGTGTTGCAACTTTGCCCATAATGTTCACTATGAACATCACCTGGAAGTCCTTCCAGGTTTCTAACAGGGAGGATCTCCTGTACTATATTTTTTTTGATTATGCATTTATAAATTAGAACAGCAGAAATAAAACTGGAAGACATGGAAAGAGTTCATCCACAGCTTATCCTGCCAAGCTAACTGGCCAACGCACTCGCATTGAAAATTCAGAGGTCTGCATTTTTAGACCAGGTTATGAAGCCATTAGGAATAAATAACACTGACTCTGGATCACAATGGCATCATGATGAGTGCCTCTATCTGTGACCAAGTTTCTTTTTTTGCTGCTTCTTCACTTTAAATTGATTATGCACAAATTCATGTTGCAGATGTACCAGACTGGAACTGACTGGAGGCAAGTGCCGCCCTGAAGCATCAGAAACATCAAAAATTAACGTGGGCTCTAAATAGATTCATGCTTTGGATACCTGATGGTTTGGATGATCTGTCCTGGAGCACCACTTTTACTATAGCGCTTGCATACCGTAGTCAGCCTCACTATGAGGAAGAAAAAGCTCAGAGTACTTGCTGGATAAAAGAACAGCATCTAATAGCATCTAATAGCCCCTCTCAAAAGCTGCTTCCCACAGTTTTCATATCTTTGTGATACAGATACTATAATTTAACAACCAGGCAGCAGCTGGCCAGGTGTTTGGAGATGACATGTTACAAAAATTAAACTCTCTCAAGCTGTTTCTTTTCTTTCTTTTTCGACCACGTCCACCTCTTTTTCTGAGTACGACTGAGTGAAATGCCTGAATTCCCTTGAGAAAATATTTTCTACCAGTCGCCGAGTGGTTTTGTCCCCCTCTCTGTCACAGCTGACTTCTTGCTCTGCCGTTAAGTGTGGCCATTTGGAAGCGGTTAAAGCCTTGTCAGTGTCTAGTGGACATTGCAACTTCTACATGCCACCAGAAAAGGCTGTAGTTTATTTTACCTGTGGCTGGTCGTGCTGTGAATCAATTAGTTTCTTTAAATCTGTGCGTGAGATGTAAGTACACCATCTAAAGTGGTCGCAGCTTAATGCTGCCTCTCCGTGGATGCTGAGTGCAAGCCTGCCAGCTTCCTGTGCCAACTCATGGCGACCCCAGAGATGGTGTTATGTCACATTTCCAGCTGCAGACCTCGCCACATCTGACCAATCGCATCCTGACACACACAGAGAGAAAATAGCCTCCAGGTGTTTCCCCCACGCTGGAAGCTGTGGTGGGATGCGTGTTGGTGGGGTAGAAAGGTGTTCTGGACCTTTTCCATGAGTCAAGCTGTCAGTGATGAATTGCACAGGGCAGCGCAGCAGTAGGGGGGAAATGAGTGGGCTTGTTCTTGTTCAAGTAGATGTGACTGGGGAAAATTACCATATTTAGCTTGTTGTAACTGGCATTTAGATGGCTAGTCAGGAATTTAGCTTTTCATGACTCATAGATTTAAGTTGATTTTAGCTATTTGTGTCTAACCCGCACCCTCTTATTAAAAAACTCTACTGTGTAAGAAGAAAGTGTTAAAGGTGTAAATCTGTATGCATAAAACAGAAACCTATGCTCACCGGGTATTTTGTAGGCTCCTTAGAACACATACTGTAGATAAAAGTGAGCACAGCCCAGTTGTCTCCTGTGGAATCCATGGCAACAGCAGAAAATCTGGACAGAGAGAAGCATCGCTTTAACCCTGCTGAAAAGCACAACGATCCCTTCAATAACCGCAGAACCATTCAGTGAGATTACCTGCTGTATGAGTTTGCTACTCCGCCACACACCCCTCCCAATTCCTCTTTCATAGAGTCAATCCTGGTGCAGCGCTCAATCAGGCAACATGAAACCACTTTGCTTATTACATGCACTGAGAAACACTGTAAGGCACCGTGGTCGCCGTGAGGCTGCAGGAACCGCGGCTTTATCTGCATTCACGATCATATGGAGCTGGCTGATGTGAGGTTAATTCAGGTTTACTGGTGCTTATTGGCACTAAAGCATATTCAATTAGTGGAACAGAGTGCTTGGCCACTCTGCTGCTGCGTCCTGCGTTAATCTGGCAGAGGGAATTAAAAGAGTGTTAGAAAAAATTGTATGCTCTGACAAGACTTGGATTTAAATTGAAGCTGAATGAACTAAGAAGGGTTGAGAATAATGAAGGCGGTCCATTAGTTTTCTTGAGGATCTAATAATGTCACCATGGTATTAGGGGAAATTCTCTCCATAGTGGTATGTAGCATGACCATGTAAATAATCACAGCCTTTTATACCAGCTCTTAAGTCATTATAAGCAATGTTGCAACTTACTAAAGACAATGGCTGACAGGATGCACAGACCTCTTCAGGCTAGGCCGTGGCACCCTGACTGCCATTAGGTATCGGGATGAAACTCTTGGACCCACTGTCAGACCCTACGCTGAAAAGGAGAGAGTGTGCCAGCAGTTCCTGGAGGATGGAGGACATGCCTCTGCTGACTGGCCCCCACGCTTGCCTGACCTAAATCCAACAGAACACCTCTGGGACGTTATGTTTCGGTCCATCCAGCGCCACCGGGTTGCACCTCAGACTGTCTCAGCTCAGTGATGCCCTGGTCCAGATCTGGGGGGAGATGCCCCAGGACACCATCCATCGTCTCATTAGGAGCGGGGGGCCAAACAAACTACTGAGGACCATTTTGAGTTACTCCATTAAAATTTTGGCCAAATGTTCCAGCCTGTTGCATCATTTTTTCACTTTTTGGCGTGTCTTTGAATTCAGCCTCTGTAGGTTGATCATTTTCATTTCCACGAAATGATGTGGCATCCTTTTGGTCCCAACACATTACTCAGTCCATATATGTGTAGATGTCCAGCATAATTTTTTACCATTGAGATCTGATGTGTACCCATGGATACTGGAGTGCTCGGCACCGTACAAGGCTAATAGTGTGCTAATAAAATTCATCAGGAACTCAGTGGGACCGTGGAAGACAACACTGAAGGCCAAGGTGTCCCTATACCAAGGTGAAGCACTGTCCCTGTTGCTGTTCTGCATAGGCCTTAACCCCCTAAGCCAGCTCATCAGTAAGAGTGGAAATGGATAAAGATTCAGGAGTGGAGTGACTATCAGCTATCTCTCGTACATGGATGAAATCAAACTGTATGCCGGGAATGAGCAAGACATCAACTCACCTGACTCCACCTGACCAGGATCTAGAGCACATGTGTCAGACTCAAGGCCCACGGGCCAGCGATATAATTTTATACAGCCCGCGAGATGATTTCATATAGCTATTATTAATGGCCCGCGGGTAACTACCGCTCTCACCACTTATACTATAAATCCTACAATGCAGTGCAACAGCTGCCGCCAGACCAAGACTTGTGTGCTAACTGGAGTTGCCAATGACACATTGATCAGTGATCAGCACAGGAGGTAACCGTGTGTCTCTTTTCCTCGCCTGCGATGTGCAAGGAAAAGAGCGGACTGGTGGGACAGATACAGGAGAAGATGCAGAGGGAGACCTGCACAGGTGAGCTGACGGTGCATCACTGCGTCACACAGCAGGAAACACTGCGCAGCAAAGTCCTGAAGACAGAACGCGTCATAAGCACCGTAACACACACAGTGAACTTTATAAGAGGCAAAGGTTTAAATCACCGGCAGTTTTGGAGGAAATGGCTTCTGAATTTGGTGACATGCCTTGGCACGCAGGTGTGATGAGCTACCTGAGGAACTCTATCAAGTTCATGAAAAGTAACGTAAAAGACTCAGCAGGGCTCCGGGATGAAAGGTGTCTGTGTGATTCGGCTTTTCTCTGCAACATAATGAAGCATCTTAATGCGTTAAACCTGCAGCTTCAGGGACGGGACCGTGTGACTACGCGTGTCTCCACCGCTGTGTTTGCAGCGGTGCTTTTTGCTGATAAGCTGGACACACTGCACAGTTTATGCAGCGTTTTTCCAACTGTGAATTGCAGAAATTCACATCACAGTTCTTACCTGCAAAATCTGCAAATTTTCATCATCTTGAAATATATTCATTTTCCCTGATGTGATTTTTGAAGAAAAATATAATTTTATATTTTATTTAATGTGTTGAGGAAAAGGTTGCTGTATTCTGGCCATTCAAATTCATAAGGCTGATTTAAATTATTATATTTAATCCTGTTCGGCCCACGACTTAGACTGTGCCTTCAATATTGGCCCATCCTGTGATTGAGTTTGACACCCCTGATCTAGAGCAAGGACATCAGAGTATCCTTTGGACTGGATAAGTGAGGCTGAATGGTTGCACAGAGAAGGAAGTGGAGTTGCCAAAGGCAGAACAACAGACATACAGGACAGCTGCAAGTACCTGGGTATCCCACAGGCCAACAGGAATCATGAAAAAGATGCATGAAGGTCAAACACAGCCGAATATTTCCAGAAGAGAAGCCAGCTGAATGGTAGGAATAAGATCCAAGCCATCAATACATACACCCTACCGGTCATCAGCTACCCAGCTGGAATAATAAGCTGGAGATAGATGCCACTGATGTAAAGACACAAGAACTCCTCACAATGCACAGAGGTCTCCACCCACAGTTCAGCAACCTGAGGCTCTATGAGCAATGGAAAGAGAGAGGGTGAGGACTGGTGAGTGTCAGAGCCACAATCCAGGATGAAACTTGGAGCATCTGCAAATACATCGGGAAGATGGCTCCCCAAGGTGAGCTGCTTCAAGAATGCCTCAGTCAGCTGAAGGCAGACGGTGATGAGGAACAGGAAGAGGAACAATCATGGATGGCCAAGACCCTCCATGGAATGCACCATTGACAGATTAAGGAAGTGGCTGACATCCACAAATCCTACAAGTGACTAGAAAAGGCCGGCTTAGAGGACAGCACAGAGTTTCTGGTCATGGCAGAACAAGAACGGGCCCTGAGCACCAGATCCACAGAGGCAGGGGTCTACCATGGCCAACATGACCCCAGCGGCAGCCCATGCAAAGGTGTCCTGGAGATTTTTTTTTTTTAATCACGTATAAATTTCATGTTGTGCTCAGGCATTTTACTTTCATGGATTTTTGAGTAAACCTTTTTCCCAGCAGGTTTTCCAGAAAATGCTCTACCTTAAGAACACACACAGTAGTCTGTAGTAGTCGGTAAGCTGTAGCGTTATCTCTGGTGTGACGAAACAACACGTGAAATCAAACATGCACTGACTCCGAGCGAGGCTAAAAACTTGACAAACCTCCCAATAAAAACGGAGCTCGGTGAATTACAGTGCACGCTCCGTGCGCTCTCACTCTGGACTCATAAAAAATAGATGCTGCTTAATATATTTTTCATTAAGGAGGTTGTACTGTAATTTCATTGTAACAGACAATATGTTCACTTCAAGACAACATTACAATGTAGCTTTGTGCACTTTGGCTGCACAAGTTGCAAAGTAGAGAGTAATTGCTAAGGCTGTCGATTTACGACGCTTGTACCCGATTAAGTCGGATAAAGAGACTCATAAGCAGAATCCCGATGCTGTGATGTCTTCTGCTTGGCTGCTCTAGCCAGATTATTGCAGCAGAGATTTGCATTTATGTATACAAATGTGCGCCTGAATGTGTGTGTTAACTTGTCCTATGTGATATAGCCGTGCAGTGGAAGTGAAGTATAGTAGTAGCTTGATGTGGAGTAGTGTTTGCATTACATTTTTATGTGTTCTCTCTTTGGACACGTTAGCACATACGCTACCAACCAGCAGTCTTTACTTTCCTAAACGCAGGCGAAAATGCACACGCTCGCTCTGGAATTCTTTCATCTTCACAGAGCATCTTTGGAGCGAGCGCCACTCCGCTTTCTTGAGGGACATATGGCTCAGTGTGACCTGCCAGCGTCCTTCACTATTGCTGGCTTTGCCCCAAAGCCCCCCAGGCTGCACCGCTCTGCAGTTAGTACCACCTTCTGACTGTCTGTGTTCAAACCCTTTTATGCAGACACTAGTCTCAATAGGACACACACACACACGCCTTTTTATGTTTATGTCAGCGTGTACATATAAAGGACAGTGCTGTTTGCTATTCATAGCTGCTGTTCACACCGTGCCTGTATTCATATTTGAACTATTCACTATAAATCAGCATTTCTTAAAACTGCAATAGTGGAATTTATGGACCACTTGGTGCAGAATAATAAATAGTGAATGGTCTCACATTTCGATATACTACAGCCTGGCTATAAATAAATACTTTTGTTTGAATTGTTACTGTCAGACATTTTACTCTGTGTTGATTATTTCAGTTGGAGTTTGTAGTGATGTCGAACTCGAGTACACGCTCATGACAGCAAAGGATATCAGAAACACACTTAAATATACTTAAGTACCAGTGTTACAGTACTGTGGTTTTACAGAAACTTCATTAACCTAACGAGCGTGTCTTTGGACTGTGGGAGGAAGCTGGAGAGAGCCCACGCAGCTACAGGGAGAGCGAGCGGGCTCCACAGAGGGCCCAAGCACAGGGCAGTAACCACTGCACCACCACGCTGCCATCAATAGTTAAGAATATATGGAAAATAACACAAAAAGTTGCAGTATGGGAACATGAGCTTAAAAGCAGTTTCTGGATAGTGATGAAGGAAGTCAGAGTTCCTCAGCTCGTTTTTAAACTCTGCGCTTTGACTTTCTTCTCCTTGTGTGCTGCAGTTTGGGAACGGTGAGGCAGAGAAGGGAGTTTATTTTGTCTGGTTTGCTGAAATACTCGCTTGACTCTGCCGAAGACTGGCTTTTTAAGAGGTTTGCTTTTTAAGAGCAACATTACAAACATGAATCCAATCAGCTAAATTGGACTAAAATGCAAGAAAACATCTAGTTTAACAAGACCTCCATCCTAAAACTAATGCAGCTTAATACAAGAGCCCAGCTTTCACATACTGGTGCATCCCAGTGTGTTATTTTGAGACAAGTCTTATCATAGATTTCTGTTGGCGTTTCTTTGTGTTTCCTTGGTGTTCTCGGGCCCGCGGCCAACAATGCACCAGCTTTGGTGTTCAGCCAAGATTTACAGGTCGGGGCGGTACAGTATACGCCGTATTTTCTGGGTGTAACTGTGATGTTCCAAAAGGACCAGTGTTTCTGATTAGTGCGGCACATTCTCCCATTTATTTTCCCTCAAGTCTCACTTTTATGAATTCAGGGACCGTGGGCCCAAATGTGGCAGCGCTGTGAAATGTGGTTTGTTTTATTTTTTCCTTCCTGTCTTTTTGCTTTTGGTTTTCAGTCATGCACTGAACTGCTGTGGAAGATATACAGTAATGTCTTCTTTTTAGGGGCACTGGCTCCAAATAAGATACTCTTGCTTCTACCTTCGTTGGATGACACGCAGACTTTAAAGAACATGATCCGAATGTTAGCCAGTGGGCTGCTTCTCAACTAACATTAACTGTGCTCGTATTTTGCTCATTTGCAGGCTCATGCATCTATTTTGGGGTGCTAATAGAATAGTTTATACGCTTTAATGTTCAAAAAACACATTATTATAAAAAAAATGAACATCGCTGCAGCACCTTATTTTTCACTCTCTGCCTGAAATGTTCCATTTTAGCTCCCATCACTTCAGATTCTGTTCTGATTGGTCAGCAGGCATGATGAAACAAGAAAAATCAAAGTAAGCAAATGGGTCAGTTAGCCAAGAGCAGCCCAGTGGCCAGTCCAAAGTAGCCCCAAACCTGCCTAATACTCAGATTTGGGTGTGTATGTGTAGTCTGTATACGAGTGTGGTATATAGTAAACAAACAGGGCACAGCTTTGCTTTGTTTCTACATGTACAAAAATATCTAAATATAACCAGCTAAGGAACAGGGAAAAGACTAAAAAGCATAATAGAGGCACTTTGTGCCAGTGTGGTCTGTTTGATTGATTTCACCAGAGTTCATTAATGAGTTTGAAAACCTTCCCATTATAAGCCTATTTTCTGTCTTGTCTAGGCAGCAATTTTTATTTCAATCTAATCCCAAAGGCACTTATAAAGCCGCAGAAATCAGAAGTTATTTGTGTAACTGCGTTACGGTTCTTTATTGAGCAAAAATATGAACATCTGCTCCTTGAATGCATTAAAGAGAAAGACGAGGAGTTTGTGGTTGTGCGTTCCTGTTATTTTTTGCAGTCATGCAGTCATTGTGAGTTTGTCCGCTGACCGTGTGCTCTCCCTGTGCAGGTACACCCTTTGCTGATGCGCGAGAGGCGCTCAGAGTCTCACAGGAACAAGCTGCTGCGGCGGACAGTCAGCGTTCCTGTTGAGGGAAGGCACCATCCCGAGATGGGTGAGCAGACAGACTTTCTTTTTCCTAAGTTATTCTCCTCGAGATCCCACTCGAGGCCCAGTCAGTAGTTACTTTGCACCTTGTCTTACTTTTATTTTTACAGCTTGTGAAAGATATCGGTTTACTTTAATAATTATGTGGTATAAAAGGCTCATTCTATGAAATAAAATGTGCAAACATAAATGAAACCACAGCAGTGCTTCAACAGAAAGTGGCGTTGTCTCTTGCACTGCGATCCAGGGAGCGTAACAAAAGAGAGTAAATTCCATAATAAGTAGAAACCGTCTTCAGATGGAATCTACTTGGTTTCGCTGCTGAGGAGGACTGTAGATTTTGTCTGCCATCACTTCCAGTGAGATCGCCTTTTGTTCCCCCCTGCTGTAATTATGTTTCTGACCATCCTGTGATGTTTTATCACAGACTTGAAAAAATGTGAGACTGTCCATTAGTGACACATTTCTGAGCAGGCCGCCTCTGTGGAACCTTTCTGGTTGATGCCCCGGTTGCTTCACACGGCCCATTTTGATTTTCAAAAACATCACCACCTGTGTTACTTTAGCTTGGATTTCTTATAATAACAGGATGGTTGCATAGCAACGGACATGATGTAAAGCTCTTGGTATCCTTTGAGCCATTACTTTCTCTGTTACTAGCAACGCTCACAGCAGCACTCTGCATCTGAGCAGAGATAAAAGCGTCACATCTGATCAGAGCTGGAGGCGGTTGTTTCCTTTCAGATTTTGACTCCTTCTTTTGTCGGTTTGACTGATTTATCAGTGGCCACGCTTTGAAATGAAATACATGCATTGATGACTTGATAAACGCACGTATCTTTTGAGTTTGTGTTTGCCAGAGATAAATGTGTGTTTCTCTGCACTCGTGTTATTTTTTTGTCTTCTTTATTTATGCTTTTAAACTTGCCTGACTCTTCCTTCACTCGTCCTCTCACCCTTTTTATTGCTGTTGTGTCCTCCTAAACTCTCAGCGGATCCCGTGAAACTGACCCTCTGATAGCAGCCTTGTTCTGTGTATTTTGCCTGACTCAGTCTCTCTGGGCCCTCTACGCATGTCCCGCTCACTTTCTCCCTTTTCCTTCACCTGCCACCTCTTCCTCACACTCAGCTATTTTGAGGGTCTCCCTTGCGGCATCTTCTATCAATGATTCTGCATCGCTGTCGCTTCTTTGCTTCCCAACTGTGCTGATTCAACTGGATAAACACTTTTCTCGCTTTTCATACGAGTGGCTTTCTGACCTTAAAGCGGTCAAGAAGTGGCACGTCAGTTGATGTGATCCCGCTGCATTTTGACATATGCTGACGTGGCAGTGTCAGTTCATATTGCCCGTGTGTAAGCGTATTGGAAATATGAATTCACATATGTTAGTTTGGTGCAGGCCGTAGTGCGCTGGCTCCATTGTGGAGCGTCTGCAGTGCCTGAGCCCAAAGAGCCAGAACAGATTAATGGACTCCAGGAGATTTGTAATTATCAGATACACAAAAAAGCTAATGGAGGCTGTCTTGAGGCCACAGTTTGAGACAGACTCTACAGGAAGCCACATGACCTACTTTATGAATTCCGAGACATAAAACAAAGAGCTGACTTTGAACTTGTTTCCCTCTCACGTTTAAGTTGTAATCGAGCAGCGAGCTGTGCTCATGCCGCTCACACTGGTTGCAGAACGCAGTTCATCACTTTGAATCAGATTTGATTTGATTATTGTGACGCGATCATTGTGACACCGTTATAGAAAAACAACAGAGTCGGAGAAGCAACAAAATTATGAAAAATAATAAACAAATCACTGATGTATTTCTCAAGCTTTAGGAACAAAAGCTTCCATTTCATTACATAATTTTCAGTGTTTTTATGTGTATTTTATTCAGAAAGGAACAATCCACATGCATTTACATGAGCACTTCAGTTTATCATGTAAATGCATGAGTCAGTCACACAAGCTGACTTTCATCTGCAGCCCCCATGTGTAGCAAAGCATTTCATTTAATTTAATAGACAGTAGTTAATGTAGGACCACTGTAGCCAAAAGTCGATTCTTATTTCCATCTGAAGTAATGTCATTTTGGGCCTTTTGCTCTCTGACCTTCCTGCTGGTTCGCATTCATGTGTTGAAAGCAAAAAGTGGAAAGAAGTAAGGAGACCTCAGCACAGGAGGGGGCATGAATAACATCAGATATGATGCTGAAGTCAGGCACAGGATGAGAGAGCTAGAGTGGAAGTGGGTTGCAAAGCAGCTTGCTGGCAGGCTAAAGAAGCTTAAATAACTTTCCCAATTCACCAGTTAGATGCCAGTTGCTCTAGAAGGGCATCGGGTGACTCCTCAGCTCGCACTGAAATCAGCTGAGCATCCATGACGGCGTCTGAGATTTACTCTGTGGCCAGCGTGAAGCAACTCTACAGAAGTCAGTGTTTCAGCATCTCCTAACTCACACAGTTCACACAGTTATTAGTGCCTTTAGTGGCTGCAGCACCCCTGGAAAAGGGGCTAGATTCTTGAGACCGTGTCAAAACATTTAAGGATGTGTTTGATATTTCAGGAAGTAGGTTAATTACCAAGAATTATTAGATCAGATGAAGTGATTGATAAAACTCTGATGTCAGTATGCTTAATAAAAATCAACCTCTAGCAGCTGTTGGCTCGATTCAGAGGGAGGAAACTGTGTATTTGTGCACAGACTAAACAGTGGTGGTGAGCTGCTCACCTAACTCTCATCAACAAAGTCAGACTATGACTGAGGTAAGGTAAGTAGGCCAAATCACAGCATATAACAGTGAACTGGATAATCTGTTGCAATCGTATTGATCTTGGCAGAATATATTTATCAGTCTGCGAGAGAAACCTTGTGGATGTCATCCCTGCCAAGTACGTACATTTGTGTGTGCTTTTTAAAAAATAAATTAAATTTAATATCATCAGTGTTGCTGCTGTGTTTCTCTACCGAGAAGCACAAGGACACAGCAGGGCCATAACCAGAATCCAAACAATACCAACGTATTTACTTGTAAGGGAAATTATTTATATAGGAAGGTTATTATTATGCTGCCTTATGTTTCTGTCTTTATTAAAGGAAATTTAGTGTGCTTTTAGGATGTCCATTGAACATATTTTTGAATGTTTTTTAAGGCCTTCAACATGATGAATGAATGTGCCTTTTCACACATTTGAAAGGCGTGATGTCATCACGATCAGTGGAGTGAAAACAAGACAGAAAGTTCAGAAACATTTCTGAGTAGGAGAGAAAGAGTAAAGTGCAGCGATTTCAGCTGCTGCAGCTCCGTGTCAGCCATTCATGGGTTTGTGACAACATTAATACATCAGCCTGGACTCACAGGGGCAAAAAGCCTGCATTTTTTACAACATATTTATGAATGGAGGCTTACAGCCTCAGCTGGATGCCTGATGTAGTGACACAGATGGAAGCTATTGGGCTCTGCAGCTGATGAGTCAAAGGCATGAAGGATCAGCTGATTTTTAGGATATTCTGTAGCAATACGTAATGAAGAGACTTTACTTTTGCCCTTTTCATTCACTTCTGTGTGAATGAAAACTTTTTTAAGTTGAGCAGGTAATTAACATATAATGAAGACATTAATTTTGCTGGATAATTATGCTACAGTGTAAGCATTTTATGTAAATATAGGGCCTAATTAGCATCATGTGATTGTGACTGGGGAACATAATTTGTCTTAGCTTGACAAAAAAAATGCTCTTTTAACTTGTTTAATTTTTTTGCTTGAAACTACTTACTAATTATGTAAGGAAGGCGTGCACTTATGGTTCTTAAAACTGATCAAATTAAGCATTATTATCATATGATCCATCCATCCGTTTTCTTCCACTTAACCAATTCAGAGTCAATTCATGCATGTCTTTAGACTGTGGGAGGAAGCCAGAGAACTCGGAGGGAACCCACGCAGACACGGGGAGAACATGGAGAACAAGGCTGGATTTAACCACGGTGACAGTTCAATTCAATTTTATTTATATAGCACCAAGTCACAACAAGGGGGCAGGACAGCAGTGTGGGGCGATTAGCACTGCTGCCTCACAGCAAAGAAGGCTCAGGTTTTCTAGAGTCCACCTTGGCCCGGGCCCTTCTGTGTGGAGTTTGCATGTTCTCCCCATGTTTGTGTGGGTTTTCTCAGGGAACTCCGGTACTCTGGGTTCTTCCCACAGTCCAGAGACATGCAGGTACTGGGGTTAGGTTAGTTAGTGATTCTAAGTTTCCCATAGGTGTGAATGGTTGTCTGTCTCTCTGTGTTGGCCCTGCGACAGGCTGGCGACCTGTACAGGGTGTACCCTGCCTCTCACCCTATGACAGCTGGGATAGGCTCCCTCCCCCACCTCAGTTCACAATACTAGATTTTCTCTCTTTGTGATTAAAATTGATGATATCATATCAATGATACGATACCAATAACTTTGTGTATTTTGAGAATAAACACATAATTTTAAAAAGCCGTTGGCTCAGGCCCTTCGAATGTGGTTATCAAATAAAATGTACTTTACCAGTAGATGTACACGTAGTTCAATGATTCTCATTTCCCTCATTTATTAACATGGGCAGATGTTTTGTTTTAGCTCTGGGAGGCCACATTAAGCTTGACTTTGAGGGCCCATTTCCACAAAATATATAGAGATTTTATTTTAATTTCTGCTGAATTTTTTATCTCTTTGCATCAATTTCTGCATGACACAAGTATATTTACATAAATAAAGTCATGCACAAGGTGAAAAGTCGTGTTATGAAAAAAAATCATTATCTTAATCTTATCCCCACATACATTCAACATAAACTCTGCACATACTCAGAACTTTCTGCATGTTTGACACATATCACAAATACAGAGGGAGAAATAATTATTTGATCCCCTGCTGAAGTTTGCTCACTTACTAAGAAATGAACAGTCTCTAATTTTTATGATAGTTTCATTTCAAAGAGAGATCATTCAGATAAATTATTTTTTGATAAGTAATACAATTAGCTATTTGGCAATTAGATTTTAATGGCCCATGGAAGCAGAAGGGAATCCCAGTAGAGATAGGAATTAGGCCAGAGTCTAGACGCTGGTGGTGTTCGAGACCACGAGGGAGGATTGGAAGGAGCTCATGGGTGGTGGAGAAAGGGGAGGAGGTGGGGTGCACGAATGAGTCTGAAAGGCAGAATGACAGATGAGCAGTGATATTTAAAGCATGCTGAGCCGAGGCGGATTGGCTCAAGGAAGGCGGGTGGAAAGATGATTGGACGATTAGTGATGTAGTCAGCATTGAGTTTGACAGCGTGGGAAACTGGGAGTGATCTAAAATAGAGAAGCAGCCAAACACCTGGGAAAGTAGGCAGTGATTCCAGATCTTCCTTTTTGAACTTACGCCTTAGCTTCAGACAGAATATCAACCAAAAATCAGACAATGCACATAGAATTCTGACTCCTACAGACTGACTGTGTGCCTGTGTGGAAACAGATTACAATCAATAAATCGGCCAATTACAGATACTTCTGATCTCAACTCGCTAAGTGTATAAAGCGCACCTGTCCACAGGATCAGTTTCTTCCATTCCAACCTCTTCACCACCACGAGCAGGACCAAAGAGCTGTCAAAGAATGTCAGGGACAAGCTTGTAGACCTGCACAAGGCTGGACCACAAGACCATCAACACAAAACTTGGTGAGACAATGACAACTTGGTGCAATTATTTAAAAATGGAAACAATCTAAAATGACGATCAGCACCTCCTTCCATACCACCAAGGCAGCAAAGGAAGGGCTAAAGAAGAGGTGGAGTGGCATAGCCGATCCCCAAACTTCAGTCCTATAGACAATCTGTGGAGGGAGCCGAAGCTTCAAGTTACCAAGCGGCAGCAAAGAAACCTAAAGGGTTTAGGGAGCTTCTGTAAAGAGGAGTTGACATGAAATAGAATGAATAAATCAAAATAGGTTCAAATAGATGGTGTAACAGTGAAGATGCAAAGAGCAGAGGCAGTGAAGGCGGATGAGTTTAAATACCTGGGGTCAACCATCCAGAGCAATGGACTGCGCACAGGCGAGGTGAACAGGAGGGCACAGGCAGGGTGCAGTGGGTGGAGATGAGTGTCAGAGGTGATTTGTGAATGAAAGAGAGCAGCAAGAGTGAAAGGGAAGGTTTGCATGATGGCAGTGAGACCTCCTGTGATGTGTGGCTTAGAGACGGGGGTACCGAGGAAAAGACGTGAGGCCAAGCTGGAGGTGGCAGAGCTGAAGATGTGAAGATTTTCTCTGAGAGTGACCAGGATGGGCAGGATTAGAGGGACAGCTCAGGCTGAGCAGTTTGGAGACAAAGTTAAAAAGGCAAAGCTGAGATGGTCTGGACATACTGGGCAAAGGATGTTGAAGATGGAGCTGTCAGGCAGGAGGAAGAGGAAGACCTCAGAGGAAGCTCATGGATGTAGTTAAGGAGGACATGCAGAGGGTCGGTGTGACAGAGGAGGATGCAGCCAAAAGAAGAAGAAGAAGAGAGGTTCACTCATATTTAGCAGGAATGGAATGGATAAATATTAGTCAGGGACATTTTCCACCTTATTTCCCTGTGATGAACTGTCCATGTGTTATTGTGGTATTGTAAATAGATGCACTGTGGGCAAACAAAAAGAAAGCATTCGCAATCATCCACCACCACCACCCGCTCCTCTTATTAACCTCTCCAGTATGTGATGTGATAATTCCCATTAATGAATTTGGCCTTTAATGTTTTGTGTTCAGGTTGTAAATTGACTTCATCTAAGTCTGCTCTGTTATTGAGAGAAGCCTTATTACCTGAATGACTTAGCCGCAGGGAGGGGAAAAACTTAGCTCTGCAAAGCTGAATGGTTATGAACTCCAGCTGAATTGGTTTTTCACCAACAGCGGTTTAAGCGTTTGGCAGTTCTCCTCCGGCTGTCCTTGTAAATCTCTCTCAGTCCTTCATCCATCTCAGCTCAGCAGACCATTGTCATATGGTTGGATCAGCTAAGCAATTGTTCTAGTGCCCTTTTCACACGATTATTCATTTGAGCTCAGATGCTGCGGTCTCGACATACGGGACAGGATGGATTTATATTTCCAGATGTGTTCTAAAAGATGTTTCTTTCGAGATTTTGATCTGAGTATTATTAATTTTACGATAGAGCTCAGATTGAATCTCTTTGCCCCCACATGTCCTTTACGCCATTCCCTCCTTGCTCCCTCATCCTCAAACCATCTCACTCCTCTCACCCCCCCCACCCCACCCACCCACCCACCCACTAAAGAGGGCGACAAAGCAATGACACAGTAAATTCAACACAGCAAAGACAAATCACATCAGAAAAAAGGTGTTAGACTTTTCACAGTTGTTGTTCGTGTTGAGACGAGCAGCATGAGTCATTCCAATCTGTCATCTGAGGAGGATTAAGACAAAAGAACGTGGATGATTTCTTCAAAAGACTGAACTTCTGTAGCCCGTGTGTTTGAACGCTCGCTTTCTCCACATCTTTGAAATAAACAAAACATCTTCCTGTCATATCTAAATGCCACCATTGTTGGGTAATTCAGCTGAGGATGGAATGACATGGTTTTCACATTACAGAATAAAAGCTGCTACATTGCGCTTGTAAGCAGATACCAGTCTTTCACTTTTCACCTCTTTGTTCCTCACTACACGGTTCTGAAACATAGACATAATTATTCAAATATATAATCCCTGAAAAACATGTCAAATATCTGCATCATGAATTAATACACCTACTAAAAAGTTTACTTCAAAAGTAGCTATCGCTAACTCCGTTTCCAGATGCCTCTGAGTTGAAGCATCTGGAAATGACAGTTCAGCTTTATGGGATAACCTAAATTTTTACAGAATCATTTTTTATTTTTCTGTTATACAAAATCTGCGTGATAGGGGGTTGCCCAGAGGCAGGGTTTGGGTTAGGGAGTGGGTGTGAGGAACAGTAAAGTTTAGGGTTCTTCTAGGGGCCTTGGGAGCTTGGGGAGTTGTAATATCTTGGACATTAAGCTCTAGGAATCTAAGAATATGGCGCTCAGCACTCTTGTAATCTTCAAAGACACATCAAGCAGTACAAAAATAATGTTGTTTAGTTGTATTTTGCTGTCAACCATTTAAATAGATCCCCATCAGCTAAATAGGTTTTGCTTTTTCAGACAATTGCACAGCTGGTTCTGTGGCTGTGCTGATGCACTTTTTCCTCTCTGATTAACTCGTCTTCATTTGAATCCATAAAAAAGAAAAGGCTGCACACCTTTATTGGTGTCTTATAAGCCTGCATGAGTTGAGGATACTTTGGTGACCTTGCTGTGGTGACCCACTGTGGTGACCTTGCTATGGTGACCCTGCTGTGGTGACCTCGCTGTGGTGACCTTGACTTGCTATGGTGACCCTGCTGTGGTGACCTTGACTTTGCTATGGTGACCCTGCTGTGGTGACCTTGCTGTGGTAACCTCGCTGTGGTGACCCCTTGTGAATAAGGGAGCAGTAGAAAGTAACATTTACAACATTAAGCTTAATAAATCTATTTTGCCAACCTTTTAACCTAAAATGAAACCAATAAAATACGAATGAAGCTACAGAGGTTTGTAAACTGTCCACCAATACAAATGAAGGCATTTTATAGTCAAATTATCTCCTTAGTTTTTATATTTTTTATACCTTTAGTGTATTTTTATTTTGTTTTGGTTTGTATTCATTTAAATGAAACAGCTGCAGCTGTAACAACAGACATTTCCCTCTGGGATCAATAAAGTATTTCTGATTCTGGTCTGATTCTGATGAAATCAAAATGCAGCTGATGTTGCGTCCCAGCCGACTGTGCACCTACCTTGAGGCTGCTGATCTCACAGTGCTGCCTTTGGTTACATGAGAGGCCCCCGTATGCTTTTGATTTGGGACACTTTGCCACAGTTGACCTTTAAATCCACATCCTTAACGTGAAGTCAAATTACCTCAGATAGCAATTCTCACAAAACACAAGAAAAACGCAACGACCTGAAATGAGACAGCCGTGCTCAGAGAGGTCTGACAGCCTGTCAGCCTCTAAGTGTACTTAATACATTTTAACTATATCTAAACAATCAAAAACTCTTCTTTTGAGGGGATATTTTGACATTTCACTGTTTAAATCTGCCTTGTTATTGTGTAAATGTGCTTATGAAAATTTCACAGTCTCCTGCAGTGTTATAAAGACCAGCACAATTAGCCTGTTCCATGTTTTAAGCTCAGCATTAAGTGTTGATTTAGTGCACTGTAAGAATGGAAGAGTTTTGCATCAGCGCGAGCTGGAATAGCGGCATTAATGTACAGGTGGACAGTTTACAAACCTTGTGCGTCTGTAGCTGCTAAAAGTTCAAACCTCCCTGGGTTTGTCTTTGGAGAGATTTGCTGAATCATCTGGCTGTCCTGCTTTTGGAAGCGTGAATGAATACAGATGGTTTCCTACACTGCTGTGTTTGCTGTTTGATGGACATGCACACAGAGGCCCCCTGAAAGTGAGTGCTGCACTTCTAAAAGCTGCTTATCCACCAGGTAGTGTCAACACAGTGAGTAATGCTGTTGTATATGTCCTGAAGACTGCACAGAATCGCATATTTTAGCACATAACAATCAGTTCTCACTGGCACGATTAAAAGCACAAAATAATAATAATTTAGCTCTTGTGAGTTGACTGAACCAAAGCAAAGGTTAATGTGTAATATGGGGATGCGGGCTGTGTATATCTGATATGAATCTATGTTAAGAATTCATGTCTGCATTTCTGGTGTTTTCATGTGTGTGTGTTTATGACATGCATTGTGATGTGTTTGATAATGGCTTTCAATCAGTAATGAATGAAAACCTGGACCAGGGAAAGCCTAAACACTTCATTCTAAAAGTACGTAACAAATGGGAGGTCTGACTGTATCTTGTTGATGTTTTTAGCCAAGCAAGCAGTGCAGCTCTGTTAGATAGATGATCCAAAGCCTTTGGCTCAGACTGAAGTATCTTTGTAGTATCATTGGATGGACGGAAGCTGATTCAGGCATTCAGCATCCACAACAGGATGAGATGCAACTGTAGAAGATGGACGTTCCAGGTCTGGAAGATGAAGCCAGTGTGGAAGTGCTTTTAAACCTGCATTCTTCAGGGGGGGCATCCATCCATCCATCCATCCATCCATCTATCCATCCGTCCATCCATCCATCCATCCATCCATCCATCCATCCATCCATCCATCCATCCATCCGTCCGTCCGTCCGTCCGTCCGTCCGTCCGTCCGTCCGTCCATCCATCCATCCATCCATCCATCCATCCGTCCATCCATCCATCCATCCATCCATCCATCCATCCGTCCATCCATCCGTCCGTCCATCCGTCCGTCCGTCCGTCCATCCATCCATCCATCCATCCATCCACCCATCCGTCCATCTGTCCATCCATCCGTGACAGTCAGCTCTGCATCATGTTTTCATCATAGCCCCTGGGATCCCCTCTGCCATGATAAATTGGCGATTCATGAAGGGGATAATCAGCCCAACAGAAACTTAAAGGAAAATGACCCAGGCTCTTACTTGATCTGTGACCTCATTCACAAAGAAGGTTATGGTCTCAGTCACTAGTCTCACTTCTTACTGAACACAGTATGATGTTAATTTTGTAAAATATGGTCCCTTTTAGAGTAGCATGGACGATAAAGCTGCTGACTGGCGAGTTGCTGCTGTATGACACAGAAACCTGCAGCGTTTTGGAATATTTTTCTGTTATATTTCATTGTAGCAACAAGTGTTGACTTATGTCACAGCTGCAGTTTGTTGGTTGTGTGGGTGGTTACTGTCAGTCAGATGCATTGATATCAGGTTGGCCTGACATCATTAAAAACAGTTATAAGAGAAAAAAGGTTTTTCCGAACCTTTCCACCACCTGACTGACAGATTTGCATCACTTTTTCAATGTGTTTCCGCACAGCAGGACTTTCATAAGACCGCCATGCATTAGGATTCCTATGCAAAACAGAATGTAAATGGAATGATTATATAACATGAAATGTCTGTCTGAGTGATATACCCCGTGGGCTGGTGTGATATAACGGTCAGCTATATTATCATCGCTTAAAAACCCGCACAAAGTGGAAAAAATAGCGAGATAAAGCAAGCCAGCCCGGCCTCGTGGTGAGTGACAGCTGGCCACCGTGTCTGCGCACCGGAGGGTCTTCATCTCTCCAGCGCTGTAGTTCTTAGCCAGCTTCAGGTGTAGTAGTCAGCTCACACACACACACACACACACACACACACACACACACACACACACACACACACACACACGTGGGCAGCTTCTTTCTGCCATGTGACGATGAGAGGATTCTGAGCCTTCGTTAAAGGGTTACACACTACTTTATTTCAAGGTGTTTGAAACAGATTTGCAAATGATGATTTCAAATCTGTCAGCCTGTCTGTCACAAGCATTTGATATGTTCTGGTTAAAAAGGTCATTAGTGTGAAGTATCTGTGTATGTCTGTAACGTCGTATGTAGTATGCAAATTCTTTTTTTTCTACATGTATCTTAGCGGCTTTGGTGATGATGTGCTGACAGTTTAAAGCAGTGACAGCAGGAGTACACTCACTGATCTTCACAGCATATGACTGATGTGAAAGTCAGTGAAATACTTATGATCTACATCAGTGATTCTCAACTAGGGGCGACGAATATATGCATTAGTGTGTGTGAAGGGGTAAAAGAAAAAGAAAAAAAGAGCCACACAAATAGTATTATGAATTGGTGTCAGGTGGCATTTTGGAATATTTATTTGATTTGATATTTTTCAAGGTTTATTTGTATAATGCAAATTCACGGCAGCAGTCATCTTCAGCAGTGATGTAATTTCTCTACAGTTGATGCAGAGTTGATGCAGAAATCGAGCACATGGTGACAGTGGGGAGAAAGAAAACAGCAACAGAAGCCAGTGCAGGAAGGGCAAAGAAGCACATACAGAGATCACAAACACTGCAGCATTAAACACTCAGCATGTTGGAGGGAAAGTAACCGTGATTCGGGATCTGCAGCTCCGACACCAGTGATGCGCTCAAAGATAAATGAGCAGAGCGAGAGGACAGCGAGGAAAGAGCAGCAACTACAGGGAAGGCACGAGGTTAATGACAGCATGCAAATTAGTGAGGAGATGTGTGCAGGGCAGCATGTGGGTCTATGGGATGCCTGAGCTTGTAGTAGCAGACCCAGGGGATGGTTCAGGGTCCCCGAGCAAACCCGGAACTTACAGGGGACCTATGACAGTGGTCTATTATATATGGTGTTACAGTGGTGCAGTATTTTGTACTCTTGCACCTGCATGATGACAGTCGATATCTCTAATATGGTCATCTGAGGCACAGAGGAATTCAGACCCCCTGTTTAGGAAAGAAGGCTGACGTAAAGGGAAGACGAAGAGAGGTGAAGCATCTTGTTTCAGACAGAGGATGAACCGATGGGCTCCACAAGGTTGATCATGGGATAGATAAGGATTACTTTGAACTGTGAGCCATACAAAGCTACAGTAGAAGAATAGTGGAAAAACCAGGGAGCTGGCACTCACCGTAACAGACCTACTTTAAATTTTGAATCTTTGCCTTCCTCCTGAACCTAAAGTTGGAGCTGGATGATAGCTTAAGGCTCTGCTTCTAATTGTTCTTTTGAAAACTCTGGGAAAAACAAGTAATCCTGCACTGTGCCTGCAGTCAGCTTTATTGGGATAATACGCTACTATGAGGCCTTTAAAATATCACGGCGCTGGCTCATTAATGGCTTTGTACGCGAGGAGAAGGATTTTAAATTCTGTTCTGCGTTTTACAAGAAGTCAGTGATGACAAGCTAATATGGAGAATGATCAGCTGCAGCATTGAGGCTTTTTACGGGGGGACATCATGGAGCACCGCTCTGAGACTGATTGTTTGGACAGTATTCCACCGGTAAAGGAATTAAAGGACATATGTTTATCAGAAATGACTGGAAGGTTCATTACGAGCAATGCTGGAGGGAAAGGCCATCCAGGGTAAGTATCTGGTTAAAAGCACACAGTGTTTCTGAAAGTGTCAAATTGTCTGAATTTTGAATATAGAAGTGGAAAATTAGAGGTCATCCAGGCCTTTGTGTCTTTAAGATAAGCCTGGAGCTTTTCTCAGAATTCAGATACATATTCAGAGTAAGGATCCCCTCGGCGATAACAACAAATCAAACCATCGTTTCTGTTTTTCTTAATCAGTTAGTTCCAAGTTTAGGTCTTGGGCAGATTAATACACTTAAGTGGCCGATTCCTCCCACTTGAATGGTGACAATTACTATGACAATTACTAGACTCACATATTCATCTTCCTGCTGCAGCCAAGTTTCTGTGATCAGTTATCAGATCATTGACTAACAGTGACTCGGAATAGAGAACTAACTCATTATTTGGTCCTGTCAGAGAAGTTTCAGTCATTTTTATTAGGATCCTATGAATAGCATATGCAGTCTCAGGGGCTTCTGAGAGTGTGATAGCTGGAGTAAACCTGCTGAGAAGTATGTAAGACTTTATTAGTATTCTAATAAACTCAGCATTTATCCTTAGCGAGCAGTTTCAAATAGGATTTCATGTTGCCGTGTACATTAAGTATGACTGTAGAGAGAAATCATGAAATCAGCACGCAGCACAATACACTGTATATAAAAAAGGACAGCGTGCAGCCACCATGATGCCACCCTTTGTTTAGTGAAGTCCTGTTGTGTAGACTGAGCACTCCGGCCCTCGCCTCCTTGGTGTTGTGAAACTGCACTCTGCATACTCATGCAGCAGCAGATTGTCAGTTACAGCATGATGAGAAATTAGCAATCAAGACTATAAACTCACCAGAAAAATATCTGCATAAATAACTAAGGAGAGTCGTTTTCCTTCTTTACAATCACAATTATTTTTGCAGCCAGACGCGCTGGCCCCTGCTGGTCATTACAACAAAAGTTTAAGCCTTTCTGGAAACCTGCAAAAGACATTCATTTTACAGTCCATGAGTAGCACAGTGCATTGCATCCAGAAATGCAAGAAAATATCTGCATACATCAGATGTTCTCTCAAATGGACCTCCAGGTGGATGCAGTACTGTTAGAATAGCCAAAGGAGGTGGCTCCCACCCACCTGAATCAGTGATGCAGTTGACTCTCTGGGTTTTCAAGTTTTTAATAACTTCCTTTTTAATATTAAAGAAGCTGAACATATTCCACATGTAGCCACAGCAGTTCTCCAGGTTTTAAGGACAATTGTAGTACATCACGTACTTACAAGTTTTGTGCGACTTTAAATGTGTGTTTTTCCTCCTCTACTCCCCCACTCTGCATTGGTATGCCTGCCATATTGTCTGCAGTATACATATATATATATATATATATACACAAACATCTGAAGAGAAGCTCAGAAACAAAATGGTTGTGATATTTAGAAAGTCATAATCATATTCACTTCTGACTTTACAAAGGGCACAGCCCACAGGGGGTCCAGAGAACATTAAAATAAATAAGTAATGAATATTCAGTTTGTTCCTCTCAGCACTGCAGCCGGTCACATCTTAAAATTCCATCAAAAATAAATCTTTTAAAGATCCTCGATCCTGTTTTGTCGTAGGGTGACCAGATTGGTCAAAATGTTACCAGTCAGTGGACGGGGGAGCTTAGTCACAGGGCATACTATCTTTAGGTGCTGATTTATTTACTTCTTACAGGTACATGGGCTTCTTGTTATCATCCGTGGACTGTTAGCTACACCTGTTCAATTGCATGTTGACGCAAATATCTAATCAGTCAATCCACATATCAGCAACTCGCTGCCTTCATACGTGTAGACATGATCGAGGAGATCTGCTGACGTTCAAAGCAAGAATCAGAAAGGAGAAGAAAGGTGATTTAAGTGATTTTCATTGAGAAATGGCCTGAAAAAGAGAAAATATTCAGTGAGCAGCAGTTCTCTGGAAGAAAATGCCTGGTTGATGTCAGAGGTCAGAGGAACAGGAAACTGAGGATACAATTCACATGAGCACACCAAACCTGGACAACAGAAGACTGGAAAAAATGGCGTGATGAGTCTCTATTTCTGCTGTGGCGGTTGGATATTAGGGTCAGAATTTGGTGTAGACAACATGAAAGCGTGGCTCCATCCTGCCTTGTTAAAGTGCTTCAGGCTGGCGACGATTTTCTTGGCAATCCTTGGGCTCCTTAGTACCATTTGAGCATCATTTGAACACCTCCGCCTACCTGAGCATTGTTGCTCACCATGTCCATCAATAGTGATGGCTGCTTCCAGCAGGATACTGTGCCGTGTCACAAAGCTCACATCATCTCGAACTGGTTTCTTGAACATGACAGTGGGTTCTCTGCACTCAAATGGTCTCCACGGGCATCATCTGTCAATGCCACAGAGCACTCTGGGGATGAGGTGGACCGTGGGATTTACCTCACGGATGTTCAGCTGAGAAATCTGCAGAAACTACGTGATGTTATCATGTTAATAGAATTAAGGCGTTTCTGAAGGCGCAGCGGGGTCCAGTGCAGCACTAGCATGGTTTTCTTAATAAAGTTTCCGGTGAGTATTTAAATCCTAATGGAATATTTCCTGTAACTCGTTGTTTGGTCTTTGCGTAAGGTGTTGCGTATTTCCATGCTGGATTTTGTGATATTTGGATCCACGTCAGCTGACAGTTGTGAGTTTATTTTGAAATCAAACCGCACAAACACTCCTAATGAAACAGATCAGCTGAGTTTTTATATGGACACAGTTTCCAGAGTTCATACTCACTGATTTCTCTTTGAAAGATTGTAACATTTGAGTTTATCCCAGTTTTAAAATGTAGTTCTGCCGGCTCCTGAATTCTTCTGTGAGATCTCAGACTCTGCTCAAACTATGTGATTAAAATAAAGTTAATATTATTAGCCAAACCTAGCTGGCATGCTAAATGTATGTTTCCAACAACCATCTGATGCTTTCGCCTTCACACATGTTACTGTATCAGATCTCAGCTGTTACTTTGGTGAATACATGAATTTATTGGAAGTTGTAATTAAGCAAAACTCTTTGAGTCCAGATGTCTGTTTGCACAGCACGGTGTTATTACAGATCCTATTTTAATTTTCACCATTTGGTCGGATTATTGGCAGATCACTGCAGCTGTACATCAGCAGATACAGGCAGACGGTCATGCCTTCACACGCCGCATCAAAGCTACATCAGTTCATTTCCCCTGGAGTCATATTATAGCAATCTGCTGCGTGTGCGTGTGGTTTTCTGGGAAGTAAACAGCTTCCTATAGATCTTTAATGTGTTTAAACTCCTTCTAGAAGGATGGCAGTCATTTTCTCACCAAAGTTCTTGATATTTTTTCAGTTTTGCCAAGTGCACGTGCTCAGTGACGCCCTGCTTCCCTTTGAGCTGCTCGCATTCACACCTGGCAGATGGCCAGGACGGCCAGGTTTTTACTATTGAGCACTTCACAGCTCTTTTGGGGTGAAGTGTTTGAAGTTATCTCGACATTAGCTGAAGTGTTTCTCATTCACAGGCTTGCATTTTACACAGATTTTCATTGCATTAAAAAGTATGCGAAAAGGGCCTCAAACGTGTGCATGCCATACTGTATAGGCTCTTGGCGGACACTGGATGTCACTTCAGCTTTTACTTTAGTTTTCAGTGATTTTATTTTCTGTCACATCAGTTTTGCACAGCAGTACAGCAGCTGCCACATTTCTAATCAGAACATCTGCAATGAACCTCACATGTTAACAGTTTCAAAGGTGTTTTTGTAAATTGAGAGAAATGAGATCAAAATGCACCTGAAAGAACTACAACACGAGGTAAACGAATTAGCAGCACAGAGAGGTGTCTATCATGTATCCTAGAGCTCTTATGTTGGATTTCCCTGAACTAAACACAGCACTCAGCCCAGTCACAGTTTCACAGGGCTGCTAAATCAATCAGTGACATGTCTAGAAAGTAATAATCTGCTGATTATCAAATACTGATGCAAACAACAAGTATGTTTTCATCCCACAAAAGAAAGGTGCATATTACTAAGTCAGCGTCTCAAAAAAGTTGAGACAGGGCAAGAAAAGCAACAACAGCTGGAGGAACATTTGGCAACCAGTCAACTGGCAACAGGTCAGTAACACAATTAGGTGTAAAAAGAGCATCTTGGAGAGGCAGAGTTTCACTGTCTGTGAACACAGTTCAGGCTAAAGCTCAGTCATGCAAGGAAGAAGCCACGCGTGAAGGTGATCCAGAAATTCTCCGTCTTCTCGACACTCATTTAAAATGGAACGATGCAAAGTGGGAAAACTGTTCCGTGATCAGACAAATCGAAATTTCTAATTCCTTTTGGAAAACATGGATGCTGCATCTGATGGACTAAAGAGGAGAGGGAGCACCCAGCCTGGTAAGAGCTCTCGCTTCAAAAGACCATTTCTGAGGGTGTGGGGCTGCCTTTGGACCTTGCAGCTTGCACATCTGGAAAAACAACAATCAGTCCTGAAAGGTATATGTACAGGTTTCAGATCAACACATGCTTCCATCCAGATGATGTATTTTTCAGGGAAGGCCTTGCATATTTCAGCAAGATGATGCTAAACGGCGTCTGTTACAACATCATGGCTTCCTGGACTGTTCAGACCAAACATATGATGATGAAGATCCAGGAGCAGCTAGGATTGGATAAGGATGGGACAGTATTCCCAGATGTTTATGGACTGCTGTTGCAGGAAGAGAGGATGCCACACAGCGGAAAACACCCAAATTTTTTGAGATGTTGCTGCCATCAAATTCAAAAGGAGCAAATTTTTCATGTTTCTGTGCTCTATTGTAAATAAAATATGTGCTTATTCAGATCACACTGTCAGTAAAATTAACCTCACAATCAAGCCATAGTCAAGATTCAGTTTTCAGCCTTCTGGGTTTCAGGAGCCAGGGGAATTCATCCTCACCTGTTCACCTCATGTCTTCAACATTGTGTGTTAAACTATAAATTAAATTAGATTTGATTTTATTCATATAAATCACAACAACAGTTACCACGTGGCGTTTTATATTTTAAGGTAAAAACTCGACAATAACCCAAAATGCTTCTTATTGAACTGCAGGAAACACTGCAGTATCACCATCACTGAGATCACGAGATATGCATATCCAACTTTTCTGTAATTATGATTTAACTCTGTAAATGACTTCAGGACCATTGCCCTGGTTTCTTATGTCTCTGCAAACCTGAAAGGTATGCAGGCTGAAGCTGAGAAAATATTATCATATCTGTAAGGACGAGTAACCCTAACCCTAACGACAGGTGCTCATCTCACTTGTCTTTGACATCTGTTTTCATAATAATAATACTTGATACATTATAACTTCCTCTCAAGAAAGAATATTTTCATATGAACAAAACCTGTACTTATAATATTCCCACAACACTAATACCTATACATATATTTGAGTCTGGACTGAAGTATCTGATGGTTAAAAGTCAGAGAAGCTTCTTGGTGTCATGAACCAACTTTTCAGGGAGACGATACATCAAAACATTTCTATTTAAAGACATTTCAAACTACAGTTTATTGTATTCCAACATGAACACACTTCAAACACTGAAAACCCAAGAGCACATGTTCACGAAACACAGTTTCAATTCATGCATTTCTATCTTCTTCTTCCCCAAACTTCCATTTAAACTAGCAAAGCTCTGCACAAAAGCTAAAAGCACTCAGTTTTCAAAGCTCAAGCTTCCTGCCACCTCTCTGCAATGCATCAGCCACCCAGGTGTGAATCATGAATAGGTTGCAAATAGCTGAAATGTTAATGCTGAGGTGGTACAATGAAGTAGATGTAGAGATGCACAAAGAAACCAAGGTGCAACAACCTTGACAGTTCTGCTGGCAAGCTTGCAATACATTTGCTTTGACAAAAGGGTAAAAATAGACTTGAGGAAGTGGTGGGTAAAAAGGCAAGGACAGGGTGGTCAGTGTGATGATAATACACCGCTCAAAAAATTAAAGGGAACACAACAACACAATATAACTCCAAGTAAATCAAACTTCTGTGAAATCAAACTGTCCTCTTAGGAAGCAACACTGATTGACAATCAATTTCACATGCTGTTGTGCAAATGGAATAGACAACAGGTGGAAATTATTGGCAATTAACAGGACACACTCAATAAAGGAGTGGTTCTGCAGGTGGGGACCACAGACCACTTCTCAGTACCTATGCTTTCTGGCTGATGTTTTGGTCACTTTTGAATGTTGGTGTTGCTTTCACACTCGTGGTAGCATGAGACGGACTCTACAACCCACACAAGTGGCTCAGGTAGTGCAGCTCATCCAGGATAGCACATCAATGCAAGCTGTGGCAAGAAGGTTTGCTGTGTCTGTCAGCGTAGTGTCCAGAGGCTGGAAGCGCTACCAGGAGACAGGCCAGTACACCAGGAGACGTGGAGGAGGCCGTAGGAGGGCAACAACCCAGCAGCAGGACCTCTACCTCCGCCTTTGTGCAAGGAGGAACAGGAGGAGCACTGCCAGAGCCCTGCAAAATGACCTCCAGCAGGCCACAAATGTGCATGTGTCTGCACAAACGGTTAGAAACCGACTCCATGAGGATGGTATGAGGACCCGACGTCCACAGATGGGGGTTGTGCTCACAGCCCAACACTGTGCAGGATGCTTGGCATTTGCCAGAGAACACCAGGATTGGCAAATTCGCCACTGGCGCCCTGTGCTCTTCACAGATGAAAGCAGGTTCACACTGAGCACATGTGACAGACGTGACAGAGTCTGGAGACGCCGTGGAGAGCGATCTGCTGCCTGCAACATCCTTCAGCATGACCGGTTTGGCAGTGGGTCAGTAATGGTGTGGGGTGGCATTTCTTTGGAGGGCCGTACAGCCCTCCATGTGCTCGCCAGAGGTAGCATGACTGCCATTAGGTACCGAGATGAGATCCTCAGACCCCTTGTGAGACCATACGCTGGTGCGGTTGGCCCTGGGTTCCTCCTCATGCAGGACAATGCTAGACCTCATATGGCTGGAGTGTGTCAGCAGTTCCTGCAAGATGAAGGCATTGAAGCTATGGACTGGTCCGCCCGTTCCCCAGACCTGAATCCGATTGAGCACATCTGGGACATCATGTCTCGCTCCATCCACCAAAGTCACGTTGCACCACAGACTGTCCAGGAGTTGGCGGATGCTTTAGTCCAGGTCTGGGAGGAGATCCCTCAGGAGACCATCCGCCACCTCATCAGGAGCATGCCCAGGCATTGTAGGGAGGTCATACAGGCACATGGAGGCCACACACAATACTGAGCCTCATTTTGACTTGTTTTAAGGACATTACATCAAAGTTGGATCAGCCTGTAGTGTGTTTTTAACCTTTAATTTTGTGTGTGACTATAAATCCAGGCCTCCATTGGTTAATAAATTTGATTTCCATTGATGATTTTTGTGTGATTTTGTTGTCAGCACATTCAACTTTGTACAGAACAAAGTATTCAATGAGAATATTTCATTCAGATCTAGGATGTGTTATTTGAGTGTTCCCTTTATTTTTTTGAGCAGTGTAGTTACAGAACTGTCTGCCTGCTGCAGCCAGTTTGTGAATTGAGATGTCGGCTCTCAGTGAACTGAGGAGGTTTGCTGACTGTAAATAGTATAATTTTTTAGTTGCATCCAAATGACTGAGAAGTTAGAGGATTAGCTGAAAGTGAAATTTGAGAGTAGTTTGGTCCTGAGTGGTCATCTCTTTTTCCTGTTTGTCACTTTAATGGTACTTCTGGAAATCTACGGCACAATTTCCCATGTGAGTGTCCCAGGCAGTCTTCAGATTGGAGGGAAAAGTACTTTTATGTGATGATTAAACATTTCTAAAAGTAGATAATTTACCATAGCAGATAACTGGCTATGCAGTGAATGCCATGTCTAATTATATAATTATATTTTTCCTTATTTTGGTTCATGTTAAAGTTTGTTGTGTCGGTCTGTCACCGGCCATCTTAGTCCAGTAAAGTGACGACGTAATTGCACAGCTCAAAGCTGCGCTGAGGAATTCTGATGAGAGTGTTTTAAATTTAGCAGCTGCTGAGTGACGACGACTGATTTCAAAGTAAAAGCAGTCATAGACGCACACACGCACACGCACACACACAACCTGCAGACGTACTAAGTGGCTAAGTGCTGTTTTTCTTGTCAGTCACATGAAAACTTGAAAAAGCTGAACGATAGATTTAATCTTTGCGCTCATAAGCAGGAGACAAATTTACCACATTTGGCTGAAACGGACCAGCATTTACCAGCTGATGTGTTCATTCCTTCCTGTGACTCGTCAGCTGATCATTTCCAGCTCTCACACCTGTTTTACTTTGAAGGATATTCTAAACAGTCAAAGTGAAACACAACTCAGTCACCTCACAAATCGTGCCTTTTGGCAGTAGTAAATTTGGAAATGATCATTTATGAATGGATAAAGCAAATGGGATGAGAGAGATAAATTAAAGCAAAAGCCGTCTCACACATTAGCTCGGCTCCGGCGTCGTAGTTTCCTCTCAGGTAAATCAGCGTCTTTGGTGAATTATTCTCTGTCGCAACAGATGTTCAGAGCCTGCAGAGATGATAATTAACAGCTGGGCGTAGTAAAGAAAAAAATAACTTATTTTAGGAAGTTTTCTCTTGATAATTATCCTTATATGATGCACATACACAAAGATAGTGAGTATTATTCTGGAAGGTCATCTTGTAGAACTCTATTATTCTCACAGATACTGCAGTATGGCTGAAAGCATTTTGAAGAATAAAAAGAGAGGAGAGTTTTGCAGCCTGGACTACAATCCCTAGTCTTTGTCTACTCACAGCTCTGTGCACTTTGAATTTAGAATTTATTGATCAGGTCCCTGCAGACAAATCATGATCTCTCCGCATAGTTTATTTTTCAGAATAAACAAAATGCTGCTTCCAGCATTTCTAAAAACTAATAATTTGACAGTATCTGTAATGTAAAAACCCTAAAATGTTACAGAAAAATCCAACAGCCACCTATGAGCAAGCTCTTGGCGACAGTGGGAAGGAAAAACTCCCTTTTAACAGGAAGAAATTTCTGGCAGAAGTATGCTCAGGGAGGGGCAGCCACCTGCCCTAACAGAAAGAGAGAGGACAAAAGACAGTTAGGTTAATAATGACTAATGAACAAATGCAACAGTGGTGGAGGTACATGGAGAGTGGAAAGGACTTGGATTTGTTTAATCAAACAGGGAGCCAATGAAGAGAAGTTAATGTGGGAGAAATATGACCTCTCTGTCTGTTATGAATATTCAAAATAAAAAGACTAGAAACTCAAATGGAACAAAAGTGAATACACATGTGATCAGTGACACACACATTGATTACACCTGAAATTTCCAGCTAGCCAAACTGCATGAAGCTAGCTAATGCTAACACCAGACCCTTTTCATTAAATTTCTCAAAGACAGAAAAGTATACAGGGAGATTGGAGCTAACTTTAAAAGGGCAGTTTTGCTGTTTACAAAAAATGAAAATAATCAAACTGAGATGTTCAGGGTTCATCAGTAAACATCAGTTTCTGTGAGGCCCAGTTTCCCATACAGGGATTGTGTCTAATCCTGGACTATATACTTTTTCCTATTGTGGTCTTCATTGACTTTTTCCTTTTAGTCTAGGACCATGCTTAATCCATGACGGGGAAACTGACTGAGACAGTTTAAGGACTCTGCAAAATGTTAATTTTAAATAACATAAATCTTAATTCCAATAATTCCCGTCGTGCACTCTCATGTACTTATTTTTGAACTTTGACAAGTTCTTTGAACTTAGCCTCGTTAGCGATTTGTGCATCAGCAGAAATGACGTTTGCAAAGTTTGACTGCGATTGTTGCTCTTACGGCTTTGAGCTTTTCCAACTTGTTGTACCTCTGATCACACAAACTAGACTTCAAAAGTGGAGACAAATTTATTGAGACTAAACATCACTGCAGCACATTTAATTTGTACAATGCTTGAAAAATCAGCTCTCAGGGTGGCATTAGTATCATCATCAGTGCCGATGATGTTTCCTGCCGGTGTACTTATCGAAAATGAAGACCACTGCGGGTGAGAAATGTACAGCACACATTTTTCAACCATTGCAAGCACACCAGCCACTTCGTACAGGTGCACTCGAGAGTGTGAGTGAACGGTGCCTACGCGCTCAAAAGGTAAGTACACAATGTGAGACACAGCTTTTGCTCCTATTTCAACACAAAACTGTGGGAATAAACTTTGTTGAAGAAGATGGAGGTTTGAGAGCACATGCTTTGGTCAGATAACACTAAGACACATTTGTAGCTTTTAGTGTTGTCTGACTATCTGATACATTTGTTGCCAAGTGCAAAGGTGGGAATGTGATGATATGGCACATATTTATGAATGGTACCATAAAAGCCTTTGGGTATGCCAGAATGCTTGCCGACAAGATGACTCCCAGCCTCCAGAAGCTTAGCTGAAGAGAAGTTTCCAGCACGAAAGGATTGTGCTAAATAAATACAACAGCAACATCGCACAAAAATCCCCCAAAAGTAAAATTATGACCTGGACAAGTTTGTTGTTTGACTTGAATCCAAATGAACACTTTTAGCCTTTTTTAAAGTAAGCATACACTAAACCGTCCCCGCCAGAAAAGAGCAGGTAAAAATTGTCACTCCAGATCTGAGCATTAGTGCTTATGACTTTTTCTGCTGTGGGGCCTGATATTTTTAACACACATCTAATATATTAGTTTTTAAATTGTACATAGTAGCAGTAGTTTATGGTGTAGATGACTGATATTCTGTACCTGAACATTTTCAGTAAAGCAGCCTCGTTTCCTAACAGGAGAGAGCGGTTTGTGGGCTTTGCCAGATTCCAGAAAACGAATGATGATTAACAACATTTAAAGCTTGCCTCCATATTTTTAAAGGATAGAAAAGTGTTTTTAATTTGATTCGAGTGCAACTGAAACACACACACACACACACACAGAGCATGCCAAAGGCATTTATTTTTTTGATTGATTTAAATATAGATTTAGGCTTTATCAAAGAGAATGTGTCTGTGAGGACGCAAATAGAGAAAAGTAAAACGTTTCCTTTGTAAGCAGGTCTTCATGCTCCACACAGAAAACCTCTGGATGAAGCTTGATGGAATCTTCAGACACATACGTCTCCGTAACACACAACAAACACTGTTACTCGGTGAAATATCACATGATCTCCTCATCTTTGTGCATCCCCAGTGATGTGTGTGTGTGTGTGTGTGTGTGTGTGTGTGTGTGTGCAGAAGTGCGTGGTAACATTAGGCTTTCAGTTTTTGCTCAACACCCTTTTAATTGAGTATCTGCACACAGCAGTGTACTGCAGCAAGGGGAAAGAGAGACAGGAGGTGGGAAGACGGAAGAAAAAGCTACTAGAAGAAGAAAAGAAAAAGTAATTAGAGAGAGAGAGAGAGAGAGAGGAGAGAAGGGCTTTGGATTGTGGGACAACATAAGTGAGAGAGGGAGGGTGGAAACTGGTGCTGTTCAGCCAACATCATCTCCAACTCTCACTGTCACCTCCAGGCCAGTGCTGTTCTCTGCTGATGCACATAGTCTGCTTTGCCTGGAGTAAGATGTGGCTGTGTGTGTGTGTGTGTGTGTGTGTGTGTGTACTTAGACAACTATACTGGAGTTAAGTTTGAGATCATCAGAGTGTGAACATGTTGCGATGTTAGGGCAGAGACAACATTATGACTTAGATGGACACACAGATGTGTGCGTGTCACTGGATAATGCGTAACAAAATAACTCCTTAGAGTACTCACATTACTTTTTTGTAATGAGTAACTTCATGCAGCAGTTCTGTAATGGTCAAATGGACTACTTCTTATATAGCACTTTTCTACTCTAGCTGATTTTATACAACACGTTTGCATTCACCCATTCACACAGACACTTCCTTCAGCAGCAACAGTAAATGCTAACGATCTAACATTCACATCAGAGAGCAATTTGGTGTTCAGTATCTTGCCCAAGGATACTTTGGCATGCAGACTGGAGCAGCCAGGAATCAAACCACTGACCTTCCAATGAGTAGATGACCTCCTCTACCTCCTGAGCCACAGCCACCTCTAATTCATTTGTTTAATTTCTTTTTAATGTATGTAACAAGTTACTGTAAAAATGACACCTTTTCCTTTTTCCTGCCAGAGTTTAAAAATTGTTGTTTGTTGTCTGTCTCTGTTTCCTTCTCCTTGAGAGGTAACTGAATACTATTAGAAGGTATCCAGTCCTGTGGTTGTGTGAGTGTGCATCTTGATTCCTATTGGAGGAGAATGATGCCCGTGCTATATAGGTTTGAAACAGCAACACCTTTTTATTTTTCTAAGACTCCGACTCCAGAGAAAATTACAAAGCTTGTTGAAGGTGGAGGTGGTGGAGGAGACACTGAGATAAAGTCAGCACAGTCAAAGGTAGATGCACGGGAGGCTCCACTCCTTCTGAATAATATAATCAACATGCCCAAGGAACTGCAAAACACTTCATTTTTGGCAGAAGTATTTAAAACAAGCTGCTTTTTTCAGGAGGTAAAATAACCAAAGATTATACATATGTAAAAATAAAAACAATATGCAGAATAAAATACTTCAATAAGGTAAAAAAAAAATCAGCCCTCCAATCAGACCTCAGCCGCAGTCATTTGGCTGCTGGTTTGCAGACTTCCTATAGTGGAGTAAGTGAAGCTTCCAGTAAGCTAGCATCTAACTTGCTCAATACAAAGTTTTTCCATATGCAATCACATCTTTATGTGTTCATATATTTACCCGGCAACAGCTGTGACTTTGAGGAAGCGCGTGGCCAAATTAAAGAAGCAATACAGTTGGTCTTAGCCCTGCATTCCACAGCAAATGCAGCACATTTCTACGATTTATTGCTTCCAGTTCTTAAACGTGTGTAGGCGGATGTGACAAAGCCAGCAATATGTTCATGTTGTCGTGCAGGTTTAACATATGTTAGTGCTCAGGAGTTGTGTATTTACCCGTGTGTCTGTGGGAAATAGCAAATCCAAAAATGTCTTGTTGGTGCTTACACCTCTTCGAGAAAGTTTTTAGCAACTTCCGAAGGCTTTTGCAATCTTTACACTTCTGAAGGGGGCTGTTTGGTTAATGTCACAGGATGACGAGGATGCACAAACCTTCATTTTGTCGTCTGTTTTCCTACAGAGAAACGGACTTTGATGAAATTTTGATATCATGCGTCAAACAAACGATTCTTTGCTTGGCTCAGAGGCCAAAAACAAAAAAAACCACACATACAGCCTCGCAGCCGAGTCATCCATGTGGCTCATATACCCCAACATGGCCAGCAAAACAAGATGTTTGTGGGTTCATTATGGAAGCAACAGGTAATGTTCATATTGTACAGCTGAACTGATTGCACCCATGATGTGCACCCATCACTCGAAGATTGCTCTTTCTCTAGTGGGAAGATTGCCTGCCGCAAGGATGTACCCGAGGATTGACTTGGCATCATTGGATTTGACGGTCACCTCTTCGAATCTTTCCACATCCTCTGGCACAGCAGCAGTTGGCGAGTGCTGATGATTCACAAATGACTTTGCAATAACTGGAAAGCAGAAAACAAGAGCTGCCGAGATGTGATTACGTGGGAAGCCGGTGCAGGTGGCAGTATTTTAAAGGTTAAAAATGTGGGCTTTTATTTGGAAATGCTCTGATTTGAATCTGCAGAACAGCACGGAGGAATATGAGATTCAGGGTGAAATGATGAGAAGCCTGTGACTGCTGCTGATGTGCGCCTGCAGATTTCAATCTGAAACAAAAAAAAATGGTACAGAAATGCAGAAATCTGAGGGAGTGTGCTGCAGCTAGAAACAAGGCAAATGACAGACCTGGAATAGCAGGAATGCTCTAATTACAGGATGAGTGGAACAGGATGGATGGACGGATGGATGGATGCCTGGATGCCTGGATGGATGGACTCTTGATTAAATAAATACGATCAACTGAAGTGATACTGATGGCCATTTGTGTAATTTTATCCAAATAAAAAAGGGTCCAGTTATTTCAGAATTTTTGTTATAAATTGAATTCATTGGGAAACCGAAGTTAATTATATCTCTTGATTAAATATTCCTTCAAAGGCCAGCAGCAGCATCCTTTAGAAAGCCAATGGCACTGACATCACTTTCTTTCAGCATTAATGCAGGCCCACAGTTGTTGAATATTGATCCAAGCTGCAACCTCCGGGCTACAGAAATGCAGCCGATGCAGATGTGCATGAGTGAGTCGGTCCCCAGAAACCCCCCATGGTAAAATTCCAAACTTTGCAAAACAGATAAATGTGTTACCAGCCTGGTAAAAAAAGTCTGATTGCTGAGTGTAAATTACCAATTCAAATTGTGGGACATTTGCATCATTGCCTCTTTGACTGACACAGGCAGCTCTGGCAGAAGCTTGCTTTTGTAAAGTGGAAATACTTGTGTTGGTTCTCTTAGACAATAGGACCAAAGACCAGTGTGATTATTTGGTTGGATATTTAGTTGCATATTGGATATTTCTCAGGGGATTTTTTGACCTGCAGGCTCCTATCATTTGCTTGGCATTAGATCAATACGGCCTGCCTGGACACATCAAGGGGATCCCGGTGCAGCCGGCAGCATCACTGTGAGCCTCTGTGCTGTAGATGCCAATGTGGTGGAGATTGTTTTCTGATTATTTTCTGATCATCTTACCAGTCATTTTAAAACATTTATATAAGTCGTAGTAAATACTGTCCGATTCAGAGTGCTGCCAGTTTGACAGAAGCATTACTCAGTATTACTCAGACAAAGGTTAAAAAGTAAGAAAAATGTCTGTGTGCACACGACAGTCTGTTCCAGTCTGGCGTACTCCGGACCTCATTGTCACCCTGCTTTGGCATCAGGCCCAGTAAGGTGGCAGTGTGCACATGTTCAGTTCTGTCCTCTTTGCTCAACCATCCATCATCCCGTCACAGAATACAAGACTTTCTCTGTAGCACTCCTTACAATGCAACACCCGGCCCCCTCCCAGCTCTCCATTTTTTCCTCCAACCCTTCAGGAGTCTGGCTGTCACAGCATGTTTCCTGTTACAACTCTTCTGGTTTCTTCCTCTCCTGTCAGCCTGAACCTCCCGTTATCTATCCATCTGAAACACAAGCTGGTGTCTGCGCTGCAGCAGTTCACCTGGAATTGGAGCTGGTTGCACTTGGTCAAACTTGGACTGACTTCAGATGAAAGGACTGTTTGCACGAGAGTTGAGACTCTGGATTTTTAGTATGTCTATCATCGTGATTAAAATGTATTTGCATGTCAATGTTTTGTTCCAAATAACCTGACCAGAGAAAATAAAAATCATTATATATGATTATATGTATCTCAACTAGCTGCATAGCCAGGAAATGAGTAAACATGACTTTGTTCTTGAGTTGCAGACAGCAAACAGGGTTCACTGTTACTGATATTTCACTTTCATCATCATCATCAATCCCCTGACTGGCACCATAGGGGTGCCAGGCTGGAGAGGTCACTCAGTGACCTCCGCTGCTCACGGTCCTCTGCTTTCCACAGTGTGTCAGGGGCTTGTCCGGCCCCTTCACGTTGTGAAATCAGGACTGGCGTTGGTGGCCTCCGCTGCGTTTGCCTTCCACCGTGCCTTGACTTGGCCTGCGAGTCATGGTGGGTACCGTGACCACACCAGGCGAGCTTGGGGTGTCGTCCGGTGGCCAGCGGTGACTCCCGTCTGCCTGCCAGTGTGGTGATCTGCCTCCTGACATACTCATTGGTTTTGTGCTCAGTATAATGGAGCAATCACCTGGATTCTGCTTTTCAGAGTCCAGCTTTCGCACCCGTACGAGAGGATGGACACCACCGATGTCTTACACTTTCACTTTACAAACACAAAACAACAGCCAGGTCACTGACGCTCATCTGAACGGGATAAAATTATCAGTGGAAAGAAGCACAGGGTTAGGGGATCTGCACAATCAGGAAGACATAGGCTCAAATCTATATTTAAGAATCAAATTAACAAGATACTAACCTTTGAATGTAGTCATAATGTGATAGTTAATTGAATTTCAGGAGGACAGATTCAGCATTTTTTTTTTGCCAACTTGAATTTCTATTTGAATGATTTAACCATATTTATAGTGTTCCTTTACATTGAAACACTCTTGAATAATTGAACAATTTTAGGGTTACACTATAAGGGCGTAAGGTTTAATTACTCAGTCTTTGTCTCTGCTACGATACCCAGGAGCCTCAGTTATCCAAGCTTAGGAAAAAGAGGTTTTCAAACACCTTTTCCATCCACTGGAGCCTTAATCTCAGGGAGGGGGATAGTTTCTGAGTTTGGGCCTCAAATAAATGTTTCTGAGGGAAAATATTAACTTGTTTCTTAGATAAGAGGATGCACCTTCGCTCATATCACCCTGTTCGCTCAGCACATAGACCGAAAATGGTGAAACCAGCCCACCTAGCTCCGTCCTGTCTGACAGAACCTGCAGTCTCTGTGAAAAACAAGCAAAAAGACAATGCATTAAAAGAACATACTGTGGCTTTGCAGGTGCACGTTTTTCCACTGAGGGCTCCACTCAAGTTGACTTCAAATTTGAAAATAATTTCTGGGAAATCAGCAAAAGAAAGCGTGTTTTTTAAATGGGTCATTATGTGCTATTATGTGGATATCAGGAGCTGGTGCAGCGAGATAAATGCTGGTGACACTGATTGTTCAGTCAGGTGCCGTTAAATCGGTGCTTAAAAGGGCACAACTGTATGACATACTGAGAGTGCCACACAGATGACAAATTAGATGAATAGTTACATTGTAAACAATGTAACTATGCAATGATTTGCAGATCACATAAACCGTATTTTATTCAGGATAGAATATCGAAGCAGGTCAAATGTTTAAAGCAAGAAAATGTGTCGTTTTTAGAATAAATATTAGATCATTTTGAAACGCAGCAACATCTCTCAAAAACATCGGGGCAGGGCTGAGTTTCCCTCAGTGTGCCATCACCTCTTCAACAGCCAACAGCCCGGAAATGTCTGGGAGTCCGGCTGCTGGACTTTTTGGGAGAGGAATGTTGTCCCATGTTGTCTGACGGAGGACTCTAGCCACTCAGCAGTCCCGGGTCTTCGATGTCATATATTTGGTTTCATGATGGGCCAAATATTTTCAGATGGTGAAAGGTCTGGACTGCAGGCGGGCCAGTTTAGCACCAAGGCTCTTCTAATGTGAAGCCATGCTATTGTAGTAGATTGAAGGATGCTGATTAGCATTGCAATGTGCAAGACCTTTCCTAAAAAAAGAGGGCGTCTCACATTCCTCGCATACGTTGCTCTGAAACCTGTATATACCTTTCAGCATTGATGGTGCCTTTCCAGATGTGCAAACTGAGAGAGACGAAAGCTTTTGAACTCCCCTTTAATCCACAGGACACGGTGTCCAGTTTCCCAAAAAGAATTTCAGACTTTGATTCATCTGACCTCAGAACAGTTTTCCGCTTTGCCTCAGTCCATTTTAAATGAGCTCTGAGAATGTGGCTTCTTCTTTGCATGATAGAGCTTTAACCTGCGCTTGTAGATGGCACAGTGAGCTGTGGTCACAGACGATCAACAATAAGAGCCAACATCTCAGACTGAGTTAAAAGCCAAAGAGAAGAATGTGTTTGACGGGAGGATTTTAAGGCAGAGAGTGAGTCGGCCTGCCTGATGTACAAAGGGAGATCATTCCACTGTTTTTGGGGCAGCGACCTCTCAGCTTCCTCTTTGTCTTTGGGACAGATCAGCTGACCTGAGTGAGCGTGGGGGGGGGGGCGTATGGGTGGAGCAGGTCAGACAGATACGGCGGGGCAAGGCCGCGAAGACATTTAAAAACAAATAATCTGAAAACGAACCGGGAGCCAATGAAGTGATGCTAAACTCAGAGTAATGTGCTCAGGTTTTTAACACCAAGTAAAAGTCGAGCAGCATTTTGTACCGTCTGTAGTCGGGTAAATCGTGTCTGGTTCAGCCCAGCATAAAGGGCTGTAGTCTAAACAGTAAAAGCATGGATTAATGGGTGACACAATCACGCCTGTTTAGAGTGTAGCACCGCCCGACGGTCCAAAGATCACGGGTATCAAAGACCCGTGATCTTTGAGCGAGATTTCTCCAGATTCTTTGATGAGATAGTTTTTCCTTTTCAGTATAAATTGTGAAGACTTTGACTACTTTGACTTTGACTTTGTCTCTTAGTTTATAGTTTTTTTTTATTACGCCTCTTCCAACATTGTTGAGAAGTGGGCAAATCCATTAGTACACTTTGTACTTTCTCCTGTATGTTGTGAATTTTGACAGCTCAGCATTGTCTCAATACTTACCAGAGATGATGTTTGACAGCGACAGTAGTGCTGCAGTAGCTACTTCAGTTTCAGGAGCAGTTTAACACATGTAGCCATTAAACAATGCCACAGCACAGGTAAAGTGTGTATTTATCTGCAGTGCCTGAAAAAAAGCCAGCTAGGATTGGCATCATCAGTGGTGCTCCTCCTCCTCCTCCTAACTGCAGGTCGTCATAGAGAACTTCATGTAGACATGAAGAGAAAATGAATGCACTCAAAATAGCAGGTATAAATATGGAATTGAGACACAGCAATTGTTTCCAATGCATTTTGCCACATCTCACTTTTATTGATAAATCAAATCTTCAAATAAGGAGATAATTCAGATTTTTGGCACCTGCACTTTTTTCTCCAAATCAGTTAAAAATGTGCATTAAAAGATTAGGATCAAAATGCAGGGAGTCTGATTGTTGACAGGCAACATGAGAGCCTATGAGAGCTCACTAAAGTGATATTATTCAGACATTGCCTCAACTCTAACAAATTTCCATGGGGCAGGGGATTCGATTTTCTCTCTGACTAATGACTAGAGCTCAGTGTCCATCCATACATCCATTTTCTTCACTGCTTATCCAATTCACAGCGAGCTGGACTCTCTCCCAGCGTTTCACAGGGTGAAAGGTGGAGATGCATTCTGGACAGGTCATTCTCAGGGCAGAGGCCGACGCTTCCACCTGAATTTAACATCTTCTTTAACCGACGGCTCGGCTGCGTTTGTACAGGTGAAGTGAAACAAGGAAACTCAGTGCAGTGTCAGCCCATGTTCAGAATGCATGCCGGCATTAGGTTGGTACACACAGTTACTGCTCTTCCTTCTTCTTCTGTTAATATTACCAAGTGTGGACATCAGCACTGTTTTAACTGTTAAATGTTACAATGAAACCAACGACTGCAAAAGAAAAGGAAGTCTGAGGAGCGACGACTGGCCCAGCAGGGTGATGTGTGCGCCTGGTGTCAAGTAAATTTCAAACTGTGTGTTGAACCACAGAAGTGTTAGCTTTGGGCAGAGCTGCTTCCCTGTGTCCATTCTTAACTCTAAGCTAAGTATCTTCTGGCCGTACCCTCATATGTATAAGGTATTGATTTTCTCATGTAACTATCAGCAAGAAAGGGAATTTGAATTCTTTTCATTTTTCTACGTATTCATTGTTATGCCTCCGGCTTTTTATCAAAGAATCAGCTACTTTTCTGCCCAGTTGCTCATCATTTATACTGATGAGTCAGCTCACTTTGCCTGTGTTTTAGAAATGACCCCCCCTCCCAGAATAATGGGGCCCATTTTAGAGAAGTGAATAGTGAGCAATGCTCAGGAATAGGAAAGTGTAGAGATTAACAGAAGAAGGAGGAAATGTTCTCATATTGCAAAGTAAAGTTTGCTTTAAAACGTTTGAAATGGCACCTAACGTGCCCCCTGTCAGAACATCACGAGCCGCATTTTAACCCACAACCTCAAACTGTCTTCTGTAGCTGAAAGCCTCTTACTGTCCTAGCAGATAAATGAATGATATGATTAATGCTTTTTGATTGACTCCCCCGACTTGCTTACGTACTGTATGGATCACACGGGTATGATTTTGCACATTTCCTGGAGCTGTATAAGTGTCCAAATATAAATGTAGGTTTTAAGCAGATTGGACATGTAGAAAACATTAAAAAAAAGTGCACAAAAGAAGGCTGCAGAGATTCATGTAGCAACGCGGCATAAGAAAAAGAAGAGAGGAACAGGAGAACAGGAGGAGGAGAAGAGGGAAAGATTACTACCATAGTACACCAGGCTTAGCTTCACATCCTTAATGGTAACCATGGAAATAATTATAGAGCAGACAGACAGACTGCTAGAGAGAGTGTGAGCTACAGAGTAAGAGAAAAAGAAAGGGAGGGCAAAAGACATCGGGAGAGGAGAAGAGAAAGGGATCTATGGGGGGTAAAGTAGCTGAAATGCTTGCTGGAATCCCTGAACTGTTCCTGATGATTGGAGGCTCTGTAAAGATCAGCTGTGCAGGGCTGAGACGCAGGTTAAACCCTCATGAAGTCAGTTTAACCACCTTCTCGCAGCAGCTGCAGAATATGGTGTGGCATCTCTTCAGCCTTATGTAAATCTTTTCTTTGATATGAAACTGCAAGAAATCTCAGGTGAGGGGGAAAAACATGTATCAACTGTGTGGAGGTCATGTTATTTTTATCCACCTTTTATATCTTACCGGTGATAAGGGGGGGGGCTCTAGTGTGGTGAGTACAGCAACAGTACAGTGTCATAATAAAACGGTGCTTTAAAAAGTTGTTTCAAACCCACAGTTGTCATGGAAACAGATCTAAGATACCCTTTACCCTTCTGAAAGTGCTGATTGCTTATCGTTGCTGAAAGCCCAATCAATGGAGATGTCATTAACAGTGAAATTAAAAAAAAGTACTTAATGTCGCCTACATCAAAGTCAGATACACTGAGAAGTAAATGAAAGCTCTTGGTAATTTTGAATAATTAGATGGATGGCTTTGTTTATGCGTTTATTAAAAGCAGCATGCTGTTGGAACTCAGCAGGGGTCAAGTACGGCTTGGATAGAGAAATTAGCTGTGCAGTTTTTAATTTTGATTGGTCATGATTTGCTCGTGGGTGTGTGACAGCATGCATGGGCAGTTGGTACAGGACCGGTGGTTATACAGTATATTAAGTGAGTGATAATATTACGTACTTCCCACACAGTTGCCGCTGGCGTGTGTGTGTGTGTGTGTGTGTGTGTGTGTGTGTGTGTGTGTGAGCGGAAGGTGAAAGGTAAACAGAAAAGACTGAAAAAAGCGAAAGGGGAAGGAAGAGGAGAAGAAAGCGGGGAGTGTGGATCAGGAAAAAAAGAAGGGATGCGCTTAGAACCAATCCAGGTCCCAACCGGGAACCATGCAGCCCCACCCCTTCTAAACATCTCTCTCTCTCTCTCTCTTTCATTCTCTTTGCTGCTGGAAGCACAGAGAGAGGCAGCGACAGAGGGAGGGAATGAAGCGCAGGGCATCAGAGCACTGCTGCTCCCTCCCTAAACTGTTCTGCTGTCCACCTGTGCAGGATCATCTCCGTCCAACCGGCAGACAGGAGACACTACAGCATCCGCCGCTTGCCTGGCCGATTGCTTAAGGATGAACCGCCGTTTGGTGGGAAGGAATACGAGGGACTAAGTTGCCATCACAGCCTCTTTTTATTTTTAAAATTTCCCTGTGTGCTGCCTGCCGGCTCCTGCCAAACGTTCAGTTTGTAGGCATTGCAGTTTTTAGACTACTTTGTTCTGTGGCGCTAAGCTGTGTGTTTTTTGTTGTTGTTGTTTGTTTGGTTGGGGTTTTTTTGGCCACTCTTTCTTTTTCTCCTCTCCGTAACGGCCTGTGTTTTTTGGTAATTGTCCACATATTTCCGCCCGCATTCGGAAACTAAAGCTTCCGTTTTCATCCTTTCTGCTTGCTGCTGGCTGACTGTTGGAGCTGTCCGATCAGTGAAAAAGCCGGCGGAGCGAAGCGCGTTTGCAAAGCTTGCACATATAGAAAGGCGGACCTATTGCGCACCGCAACGCTCCTTCACGCACACGTGGGCTCAGACACGCATGCACGCACGCACGTGCATCTACGGCTGCACCTCCAGACATGCAGCTGGATCCCCTCTGCGTGCACACCTTTGCTGTTTAACGCAGTTAAAGCTTAGCACACATACGCGTTTACTTTCCCCCCATCCATCCTCGCCAAGTTCTTTTTGATATGCACAAGGGGGACACCCGCTAAAGGAAACCATCGCAGAAACCGTCTAAAAGATGAGAGAATTTGGCCTCAGCGGATTTCCCGTCAGTCACCGGAATTGCGAGTCCAGGGTCGGGGCGGAGGGCACCGGGGAGAGAGGACAGGGAGAGGCCGGGGAGGAGGAGCTCTCATCCGGACTGCCCGCCGCGGAACAGCCGCTGCTGCCGTGCTCAAGAAGCAGGCTGCTGCTGCCAGGGGGAGGCGGGGGAGGATGAAGAGAGCCTCAGCCTGAAATTATAACAGTCAGCTGGCTTTGGGAGTGTTTGTTTTCCTGCATTTTACCTCTCACTAATTAGTCTGAAGATGCGAGATAACGAACAGTGGCCTACTTAATAACTGTCATCCGCACTCGTACCGGTGTGGCACTTTTTGGGTCAGCTTAAAGGTAAATTCAGCACTTTGGAGAAGTGAAGGCCTGCAGTTGTGAATTTACCTGTGCTGTTACCTTTGGAAGGACGTCCTCCCACCCACAGGCCACTTAAATCATTTCAACTTTGGGTGATCTTTTTCTTATTCGTTTAAAGTGTCTGTAATAACGTAAGTCAGATTTATCCAAGAATTCCTATTATCATTATAAAGGGACGTCTAGTGTGTCTGTGATGCTCAGTAGTGGGTTTATAGTCACTATATTAGATTTGTTGGTAATTTTTATCTCTTAAATATTACTAGGCTACAATATTTATTTAGAATAGTGTATATAAATACACAGTTTATAATTTTCTGTGATATTTGAATAGTATTGTACTTACATTTATTATAAGATCGCTACAATTCCTTTTGTACTTACTGGCATATATCTGGATACCTTGAAGGAGCCCTGTTTCCAGGTGCCTTGGTAGTGGAGGTTGGCAGTTCATCATTTATTAATATACCTATTTGTCTATCAAATATTAGAGGTCACAATTTAAGGCCAACATGAAAGTGCTTTTGCTGTTTTGGGCTTTTGTAGTGCATTTTCAGTTCCTCCTGCTTTGCTTTAGTTCAAGTCCCTTTTTTTCTAGGCTGATTTGAGCACTGACTTTTTTAGCAATACTTCTCTGTCTGGAACTCGACCACGGCCTTATAAAACCACCAGAGGATGGTCACCTGCTTATCAAACAGTAAGACGAGCGCATGTGCGTCCTAACACTTGGTGGCAGGTGCTGTTTGCAGATACACCAACACGCTCAGTTATTTATAGACATTAATATCACTGTGTGCTTTTGGAGTATCAGTTCAGAACAAGTGCCGATGCTCGACGGAATGTAACACAATCTACGGAGCTGCAGAAGTTTCAGGCGCACGCAGCCTTGGAGGAATACAGGCTGAAGTCAGTAAACGCATCTCCAGTGGTGGCTGGCGGCAGGTTACTGTGGGGGTCACACGCTGTAAGCCGGCAGCACGGAGACACTCCCTCTAGAAGTTTGGACACAAAGCACAAGAGCCCCACTGATCTAGGTAGGACATCTTTTTTGTTTGATTTTTGTTGCCCTAAAGTCTCTGCACATGCAAATCCAGCTTATCTGATGCAGGCGTATGTTTTTATTTCTAAAACAAACACTGGAAAAAATGTGCATTGGTAGTTCTCACTGCAGAAGTGCATCAGAGTGGCCCTCAACACTGCAGTTTTGCAAGGATAAGACCGACAGTTGTGTTTAACAGTGAATCAGCTTCTTTTTGTTTCAGCGTTTCACTTCAAGTGTGCAGTTCTGGAAATCATTTCTTCAAATTAATTCAAGAAAATACATTTAGAGCAAGTGCGCTGTAAATGTACTCCTACATAATCTCCATCCCATTTGCACTCCTCTCTTGTACAATGACATCACTTTTGTGTGTTTCTGTGGGTTTGTTGTCAGGCTCAAGAACACAAATAGTCCACCACTTTCCATCTGCTGTTTCCTCGCATGCAGTCCAATAATCTCTGCATAAAAACGCTGCATAAAACATGATTTCTGCGGCTCGATTTAATGCTAAACAGCCAAGTCAATATTTCTTTGTTTTAATTAACTCTTTATCTCAACATAAAAGATAAATTTGTTAGATGAGCAGAGGGCTGTTGGGGTAATGAGCTTTAAAAGTCTGGTGGCTCCTGATGCCCTTTTATTGCTCTGTGGGGAAAATTGCATGTGAAGTAAATAATGTACTGTGACAAGCATTGGCCTGGTAAATCAGATCAGACCATCCTCTCTTCTCTTTGCTCTAAAAATCAAATATTTCCCACAAGAAACACAAGCTGGATCCAAAATTAGACCTTTCATTTCTTTGTGTTAAAGCTGCAGTAGGTGTGTTTGCGAAGAATAAGAAAGACAATCGCCCACCCCTCTTTCTGCTTCCCACAGAGGCGAAGGCAAAAGCAATCGGCAGGCAGCTGAGTGACAGCTCTGAATGAAGCTCTCCTGCTCAAAAGTTTACCTCAGATTCCCAAAACACGGCATTAACAGTGACAGCAAACAGGGGAGAAACAGCACTATCAATAAAACCAAGACTCTGGCATTATATTACTCATTTCTTTTAACCCTGCAGGATTCAAACAAAATGCCAACTTATAAAAAAAATCTGCCTATGATAGTTTTAGATAATGGGAGCAAATAAAATATCTCGAGCTGAAGCATCAGAAAGAGCTATGGCAGAAAAAGTACCAAGTGGATTCTGAAACTCGTTTTTCCAGGCGGATCGGCTCTGAGAGTACAAAGGACTGTCCAGAATTTTGGTTAGCTGCCAGCTTGGCTCAAACTGCTCATGTAGACTAGAGGAACTTGTAATCAGCAGTGAAAATGTGTCAGGATTCGGCTGCTGGCTCGTGTTTTTCTGCCATTCTGGATCCTTTTTTCCCACTTTTTGGTTACAGTGATCGTTGAAAAGGCCTTTATTTAACAGTACATGAGAGTTTTTGGTTTTCTCCTCGCAGGTGCTGTGTAATGTTCACACTGTATATATTTGACTTATCAATATTTATTTTAGACTTTTGCGGGGTTTTGCATGCAGAGTCTGCAAGGAATTTTATAAGACTGTATGTAAAAGAGGGACATGCACTGTGAGGTCATCCAGTGGTTTGTACACTCCTTATCTTGAAGGCTAAATGTTCACATCTTGGCTGCTGTCAGTTTTTTGGGAGCCAGAAGTTACTCAATTGGGACGACTGGGTGGAGTTACAGTTACAACCGATGCTTAGTTAGCAAACTGTCTCCATAAACTGTATGGGTGCAATGCAAAGATACATATATCTGCTAATTAATACAAAAATACAAATTAATACCAGAATTTCACTCTCTGAGCTTCTTCACAGCCTTGTTAGATTGTTTCTCAGATGTTTCTATTAAAATGTTCTACAGGACACCAACACCAGAAACACAGCTCAGCTGTGACACCAACAGGCTGCAGCTGCCTGTGTCAGGACACGTGTCAGTTAAAACACCAGTATCCACTCCCACTCCCACCCAGAGTTATCAGAGAGCCCAAAACAGTTTTGTGTACCAGGCTGTAAACATGCTTTTTAATATACAGTAATGTTTGGCATTATGCAGCTTGATCTTTACGTTGGTCGGTTGGTCGGTCGGTTGGTCGGTTGCCCGTTAGACATCCATAAACTTGTGATGAACAAATTTATTGCAGAAGAAGGTGGCAGTAAAAATGAGTTCTCCTTACTGCTTAAATTCATGGGTCCTATGTTTCCCATAATGCAACTTGGTAACATCTTTAGTTATGCAGCATTTTCACCGTGGACTGTTTTTATAAAGGTCTATAAAAGGTGAGAAAATGTTTAGCGTATCGGCCGATGCCATCCCGTGCTTTTGAAACTGGGTGCTATGAGTGAGGGACAGATTAGTCCAAGACCCAGAGGACACTGAGCACACCAGGGATGAACGGCTGGGTGAATGTTTTGCAGATGGAGAGTCAGGTGCTTTAGTTTCATGTGTGATTTTTTAAAATTTTTATATATTATTTTGCTAATTTTATGGGTCTGCTTACTCAGGGATTCAGCTTGGTATATAATTATCTGTACAGCATGAGTCAGTGTGCAAGTCAAAGACAGTCCGTTGACTAAAAGTCGCATGTGCATTCTGTAACAGCTAGCCTAGTGTGTGTTATTCTCCTGCAGTGCTGAACAGCACCATACGCATTGCTTCAGTGGCCATGTCTCATGTGCGGAGGGATAGCTTTGCTGCCATGGTCGTCATAACAACAACAGCTCGTCACTCATAAGGGCAAGCTAACAGAGCTCAGATTAGCAAATTGCATTAGCTATGCTAGCTGTCTGTTTCTAAATTTACAGCATGGTCACTACTCACCACAGCTTCTCCTGCATTTTGTGGGGGTGCAAATATCAATTATTTACAGGAAAGCAGAGGATGTATTGATGAAATTAAATTTAAATATTAATGCAGTGCGACTACAGTCCTGGGATAACGTGTTCACGCTCCAAGGTTAGACTAACAGGAGGCTTTTCTTTTCCCTCTACTCTGCTAATACCGCGTGAAAGCAGTGATTCACCCCGTCGTCCTAATAAATGCCAACATCTTTCAAACTCTACTTCTCTTTATGACACAAGCCCTCTGAAAAGTAGGAGTCAAGGCAAAATTAATAAAATCCTGAGCTGAGCCACAGAGGTCAAGTGTTCTCATAAAGTGAGTACTCCTTGTGACAAGTGAGCTACATTTAATTTGTAAAATCGTCCCTGTTATTTGTCAACACTGTCCTCCCAGAAAGAGCGATGAGACCATCAGTCACTTCAGCAGCTGCAGAGAGGAGACATGCAGTATGTTTATGTTCATGTGACAAACTCCTCTACTGGCCATATAATTTTGAGCTGCTTTTGGATCCAGTGTTTTGTCATTGTTGTGGCAGGAGGCCTAGAGAGAGATGGATCGACTCGTTACATGCTTTTGCTCGTTGTGGACCTGTAGACATGAAAATTTTATGAACCAGCTGCATCATTGTTCATAGTATAGGGTAGTCAGCCTTTGGATTAACCCTGGGAAACTTGAAATGTGGTCTGCTGATCTTGTCACTTTTGTGGGAAACATTGAGTAAGTAAATGGTGATGAAGGCTGTTGGAGATGGGAGAAGTTTGCCTGATAACTTGTGGTAAATGATGCAAACAGAAGTACATTATCTCATTACCTAATCAAGTATTTTTGTTGCCTAAACTGATGCAAAAGTGGGAAAAAGGAGAAGTATGCAGGCTTTTATTAGTCACCACTCTTCCTCATCTGGCGAAATGGGAATCTGTAGAAGTAAAATAATGTTAAAGGGTACCCGGTATGTTGAAATATGGTTCAAATGTGTCCTGACCAAGTAGTACCAAAGTCTTTACAGAAGGAAGTCCTGCAATTCGACTGCTGTTTGATCCACGTGGGTATTTGAAGCCCCTCTTTAATTAATAGGGAGAGAGCCATGACTTTAATTTCAGTAGTCATTGAAGCAGAAGAACTTCATGTAAAGAATCACCAATCAGATCCATGAATAAACACTTTAAAACTTTGGTGATTTTGTGGCACGCAGCATATCAAACATCAGTGGGAACTGAACAAAGTAATGGACGATGACCCCCCCCCCAAAATGATGAATAGAGCCCAATCTCAAGACTGTTCTTTTGAAATGCTGAAGATGCCATTTAATGTTAACAGCCTGTAATAACATGTTTAAAGGCAATAAAAGTTAAAAAAAAAAAAACTAAAGTGGCCTAAAGTGAGGTTTCCAGAGCTTTTGTCCCAACAGGTTATACTCCCATTACACGTTTCAGTTTTGGCATGATGTTTGGCATGTTTCCTGTTTCAGTTGTTGACTGAGTGTTGATTGGGGCAAAGATCATTAGATCTTTTTGAATTTGATGGCAGCGACTGCTCTCAAAAATATTGTGATTCTGCACAGTTCACCACTGTGTAGCATCCCCTCTTCTTTTAGCAAGAGTCCGCAAACGTCTAGGAACGGAGGAGAGCAGTTTGCCAGACTGTTGGGAGAGGACTGTTGACCCATTCTTGTCTGATAGAGGATTCCAGCTGCTCAGCGGTCCTGGGTCTTCTTTGACATATTTATGGTTTCATGATGCAGTCTGTGAAAGGGCGAGGCAGTTCAGCACCCAGACCCTTCTACTACGAAGCCATGCTGTTGGAATAGGTTCAGTGTGTGGTTTAGCATTGTCTTGCTGAAACATGGAAGTCCTTCCCTGAACAATACGTCACTGGATGAAAGCACATGTTGCTCTGAAACCTGCAAATACCTTTCAGCATTGATGGAGCCTTTCCAGATGTGCAAGCTGCCAATTCCACACAAATGCACGCCCATACCATCAGAGATGCAGGCTCATGAACTGAGCACCGATAAGCCAGATGATCCCGCTCCTCTTTAGTCCAGAGGACATAGTGTTTTCTTAAAAGAATCACAGTTTTGCACTTTGCCTCGGTCCATTTTAAATGAGCTTTGGCTGAGATGTCAGCTTCTTCTTTGCACGAAGGAGCTTTAATGTGTGTTTGTGCATGTCACAGTGAGCTGTGTTCAGACAGTGGTTTCTGGATGTCTTCCTGAGCCCATGCAGTGACTTCCATGACAGAATTATGCCTGTTTTTGATGCAGTGCTGCCTGAAGATGAAGTATTGCTGTGTGGATTTTTGACCTTGTCACGTGTGCACAGGGATTTCTTCAGATTCTCTGAATCTTTTGATAACATTTATTCTGAAATTGATCCACAATTTTTTGATTATTTTTAATGCAAATTGGTGAAGCTGTGTTCATCTTTACTTCTGAGAATCTGCCTCTCTGTGAGGCTTTTTTTTTTAAACACCCAATCATATTAACCTGAGCTGTTGCTAATGAACCTAATTAGTTGCTTTCTTTGTAGTCCCACTTAGATTTCCAGCCTTTAGTTGCCCCCGTACCAACTTTTTTCAGATGCATTTTTTACATACATTCTCTGTTTTGTTGTGAAAAATGTGGATTTATGATTTTTGCTAAACATCCCAAATTTTTGGATTCGGGATTGTGCATAGGTATACAGTGGCACATTCTTCTATCAGTAGGTAGAATATTTAACTCTTTGGTTTCATCATAAAAATGAATAAAAGATGAATATAAAAAGACCAAAATAATAAAAGCTTTGCTCTCAGGGCCTGTTAACAAAAATATTTGGCACTGGGAGTCAGTCCTTAACAGGCTGTCTGTTCTGCTTTGGTTTAGATGTAATGCCACGTGTCGTCACTGTTGTTTGTCGGCCTGTGAGTGTCGATGACTCCACAGCAGCGCCGTGAAGAGCAGCTTCAGGAACAAACTCACTTTGTTCTGTCAAACTTTGTGTCATGAATTGTTCTGGCATCAGTTAAGAACATGTGTTAACCTCTCTGTCCTTGCGCTTAGCTCCAGCCACACTGAAAGTCCAGCAGAAACAAAACCAGTGTAATATTTAGAAATCCCTCAAACTTCCATGAAGCAGGCGTGCACCTCTGGTCTCGTTTCCTCCTCCTCCATCTGCTTTCACTGTGTTTGAATGTAGCAGCAGCTGTTAGCAGACGGTTACCCAGCATGCAGTTTGGTGATGGCAATTTTGGTGATTTTGCAAATGAGCAATTAAAAGTGTTAGAAATAGTTTTTCTTTCACCAATTATCGTGTGCCGTGATGTTGTGCCCAGTTTAAAAAGTTGCTTGTGAATAATTAATTCTTATCTTACAATAATTTTTGCATCAATTGAACCACAAGTGAGAAGGCGCCATAGTTACTAATGATATTATAATATAATGTTGAAAACTACTTGAAAAGTGTCCACTAGGATGGTAAATATATAGTAAAACTCAAATACCACCCAGCAGATGTCATAAAATAGCAAAGCAAACCTTCACCTTAGTGCTGTCATTATAAAAGCATTTCTTAGGCGGTGATTTTGCTGTTGAATTAATCCTGACAGCATGTTTCAACTTTTAATTTGGCATCCAGCTGTATCAGACTTCTTAAATTTACTGTTTTCTCTGTTTTATATGGTAGATTGTGAATTGCACATCATGGTTTTCTGTCAGCTAATCATAAAATAACTCACAGATTAATTGATAATGATAATAATTGTCACTCGCAGCTGCAGCTGATCACATCAGTAAATATTTAGAATGAGGCACCTCAGCCAATCGATGCTGACGCCGCCGACTGCAGGACTATCAGAGAAACTGTAGCTGTGCCCGTTTGGTACTTTTGTTCTGAAAGCAGAGTGGACGTTGTCTGAGCGGTCGAGGTTTGCAGAGAAATGCTGCTGCGCTCCATCAAAGCCCGACGTCTGAAACCACCTCTGCGCTTGTGTTACTCACTGTCTCCACACATGGAGCTCTTCTTAGTGTTAGGCTTGAACAGCCACTGCAGGCTTTATCGGCACCGCAAGTGACCAAGTGATTTGTATAAGTAAATGTTTCCAAATATAGTTACGGTAGGGATTGAACCCATTGCAGTGCTAGTGCCTTGCTTCACCGGCTGGCCTCTAGATGACAGCATTTATACATTAAATTATGTAATGAGGGTCCCACATGTAGCTGCTGTACATTCTACTTTAAGCACAGGAGAGACTGTCTTGCATTTGCAGGCACAGTTTATGGATCAAACGCAAACAGGGAGCCAACCAGCTTTCTATCATAACAAAGGCAAACATACAAAAAGCCCTGAGCGTTTCAGCGCTATTAAGACACCCACTCCCTCTCCAGCCTCCATCTCTGGCTCTTGTGCTCTCTCCCTCTCTCCATCCAGCTCCCCCCTCTCTTTTCTCAGTGCAACTCTCAGCCCTCCCTCCCTCTCTTGTTACCACCCCCTTAGATGCATTTCCTCCATTTCACTCTCTTCCTTTTTCCCTCTATTCGGCTTTCTCTTTCTGTCATCCTGTCTTCACTCCATATAGTCTTGCTCTTGCGCTGTCCCTGCTACTCCTACACGAACACTTACCACCACCCACACACACACACACACACACACACACACACAGTTCCTTTTCCTTTTTTTTTTAAACCAACCTCTTACTCATGTGTGTCTACATCCCTCCCTCCCACTCTTTTAACTCTGTCTCTCTCAGTTCTCTCAGAGGGTCTAAGCTGGAAGCGATTGCCACCCACACATTCCCTCTTCAGCTTTCAGCTTGACATCAGATTTACATTCACAATGAACAAGCACAGCATTTCACATGTTGCCTAGCACATGGCTTACATGTGAAAGGATTTTTCCACAAGTGAACATTCATGCCTGTGCCACACTGAACTGTACGTGAGTTGGAAGCTGTTGCTGTCTCTCTGCACATACTAATGTAATGCTTGATAAATACATTAGTCGATTGATCTGAAATATTGTGCTTTTTTTTTTTTGATACACCATGAACATGTGATAGATGATGATCCAAACATTTAGATATCAGTCAGTTATTTACCACCTTAAATGCTGGGTGCATTTCTGATTCTATATCCAGCATTGAAGGGGTCACATTTTGGTAAAGAGTAAGAGCTGAGCAGATCACTACCAGTCTCATGTCTGGACAGCATCTATGGAGCACAAGCTGGGAACCTGGCAGCAGGGAGGAACCACCAGTCTGACTCTGCCCAAAAATATGCCCAAAGCTCATTAACACAGCGTCATCTGTCCTAAGAGAGAAATGTGGTTTTAAAGTAAGTTATGCTTTATAACTGGGGCTGCTGGATTACAGCAGAAATCATAATCGTGGTTATTTTTTGTGTGATTGCTCACTGACTCACTGCATTTTAAAACTTTTCAAAAAGTATATATTTGTATTTCACAGTGGCTACTCGAGGCTAGCCACAGTGATGCGTTATTCCCCACGGACCCCCTCTAATAAAACCTTTACAGTAACAATAAACATGTTTACTGCTTAGTGCAATTTTTGTTTGTACTAACCTGTAGTCTTTTGGTATGTTATAACTAATAGCACCCTTCATAACAACTGTCTAAAGGGGGTGACCTCATCCAACTTCAGGCCAATTGCAACTGCATCACAGCAGCTAGGACGAGCAGGAACATGGTTCAATACATGAATGGGGTCCAGAAAGGAATTGGCAGAGATACCAGGGGAGCAAAACACCAGCTACTGGTCAGCCAGATCATTAACAAGACTGGCTACGGATACCAACTACGGAATAGAGCAACCATCAGCCCCCTCCTCTACACGGATGACATCAAGCTGTATGCCAGGAGTGAATGAGACATCAGTTCACTGATCCACACCACTGGGATCTATAGCAATGAGATCAGAGTGTCATTCGGACTGGAGAAGTGTTGTTGGATAGTAAAAAAGAGAGGCACGCTGGTTAGAACTGAGGGGATTGCACTACCAGAAGGCAACATTGCAGATATTGAGGACAGCTACAAGTGTCTTGGAATCCCACAGGCAAATGGGAACCATGAAGAGGCCACTAGGAAAACTGCAACTGCCAAATACCTGCAGAGAGGAAGGCAAGTCCTGAGGAGTCAGCACTACGGACAGCGCCTCCTGCGACCATTACTAAAACCAACCAGCTGATCTATATCACAGCTACAGTGATCCTTGAGATGCTCGGCTATAAGATGAACAGCAGCCACAAGCAGCAGTACGCATGGAGAAGAAGAACAGAGGGTATGATCAAGGCAGCAGGAAGGCAAGTTAGCCAGCCATCAGACCTGCAGAAAAGTGGGATGAAGAGAGGGGTGCCTAGGAAGTACAACAAGCTGTCCATAACTGAGGCCTTAGAAACTGCCAAGCAACGACTCACAGCTTTGGCTAGCTGCTTGAACAGGTAGGCTGGGAAAAAATATGAGAACAGCCCCCCACATAGGTTGGAGACCAAGCAATACTGGAACTGCATATGAGAGAAGGATCCAACACACAACACCAATGCTCAGTGGATAGTGGATCTAAGAGCAGACCACAGCAACCTCCCTAAAAAAGCTCCAGTAACCATCACAGTGGCAGACATCCAGATATCCACTGATATAATTCACACCTACTGGCTAAAGAAGCTACCTGCACTCCATGAGTGCCTGGCAGCAGAAATGAACCAGCTGCTAATGGCTAAGACACACCCAGAATGGCTGACTGAAGGCCAGATAGTCCTGATCCCCATGGATCCTCAGAAGGGGCCGGTCCCATCCAATTACCAGCCAACTTCAGATGTTATCCTAACAGTTAGCTAGCGACGTGGCCATTAGCATTAGCATCGGTACATATAGTGGAAAAGATGAGTGCTTGGACCTGTTTTCATCATTCTCTACAGAATATATTATCCTGCTGCTCATCTGACAATTTGAATTTCTTGAAAACTCGATATATCGCCCAGTCCTGATATATTTACACACCCACTGCTATTGAGGTTCAGCAAAAGTAAGATTAAGGCACCAGGTTATAGATGTAAACTATGATACACCCATTAAAACTTTTTTCTTTAATTTGGTGTATGGGCTGCACAGCTTTACAGTTGGCTAATGTAAAGAATGACTTAATCATATATAAAAAGAATCATGTGTTTAAATTTTTTTAAAAAAAACACCATTCATTTCCATGTTCACGTTCACTGAATTTTTTTTGTCAGAGCCAGATGGAGCCTTGGAGATGGGCAAAAGAGCTGCATGTGGCTCCAGAGCTGCAAATACCCAATCCTTTTTTTGTACTAACAGACCATCCATGTTTTTTCCCCCCTCAGTTTTTTTTTTTTTTTTTAAACCAAGCTTGTTTGGCCTATTAGATAACTTCACCATGTGGCCCAATTATGGTCACTCTTAGCTACAAAAAACAAGATTTCGACAGCCAAGCACCAAACTCGAAACAGTATTCCACAAGTACGGGGATGTCATGTTGTCTATGTCCATCTTTTTATACAGTTCGTAGTCTGACATCGCTCCCTTGTGTATATTATACACTCAAGCTCACTTTATAATGAGCAGCATATTGAAATGTTGGACACTTATTAATCATCATTTTGTGTAATAACCAACAGATGAAGAGTGATTACAAAACTGGAATCCTTTTTGCCAGGGAACATTGCACTGTGGGATTAAGTTGTGTACATGCTATATGCATATTAGTTTTTCTGTTGTATTTTTAAAAATAAATGTAAGATAGTCCAGATTGTCTGATTCATTCACAGCAGGTGAGATGCTCCTTTTTCATGTTCATCATGTATCAGAGTATTAACGAATCTGACCAGCTATTCAAAACCCAGATTTCAACAGAATAATAGTCAGCGTGAGCAACTTTGAACAGCATTATTTATGCACATAGATGATTTATGGAGCAGCTAAATAAAAGAGACAGACATCTAACAACAGCCCCATGACCCCAGCTAGACCCCCCCCCCAACGACACAACGATGCCTGAGCCAGACTGCTTTTTTCAAGTCTGCTTTTCAAGCCTTTACATCATCTTTCAACAATAGTTACATAATAGCATTTTAAAATAGACCAAGAAGCAAATCAAAACAGTTCTCCAGATGTGTTCATGCGTTCTGTTTCATTCTGCCCGTAATCAAACAGCACAGTGCATTAATCATGAATGATCCTGGAATTAATGAAGTTTTTGAATGATTTTTCAGGCTTCTTAATGCACGCTTTTGCTTTGTGTGTGTGTGTGTGTGTGTGTACATTTTTGTGTGACTGTAGCCCATAAAATAACCCGATGTAAGGAGAAATGTCCAAACACCTCCTCAGTTCCCAGCTTTGCTGTAGAGTACTGTATGTCTGAAACTAAAATGTAAGATACTTCAGGAAAAAATAACGTTGCCTTGGCAACAAAACACAGAGCTTTCATTGGGATTGAAAACAGAGTGACAAATGGTGAGAAATAGATTTAAATGGACCTATCCAGACGTTTTTCATCCAGGCCGATGCTTTTTGTTAATTATTTCCTAAAGAAGAGTGATTTAATGGCTTTGATAAATTTAGACAGCTAATAAGGTGCAAGTGTGCTAATATGCCAGAAAAGACGATGTCCAGGCCACCTGTTTTGGTTTCAGTTTGGCACTGCTTAATATCCCTTGCTAGCCTCTCCCATCTCACATCCTTCAGCATCATTTGCATAAGGTCTGTGGATCAGTGAATTTATACAGCGACTCTGAATGAGTCTTTGCATGCACTGCCACCTACGTTTCTCCACTCCCTGCATGCTAAGAGTAAAAAGAGGTCAGCAAGAGTGTAAGAGTACGATTTTTGAGAAGTGAATTTGGTCTGTATTCAGGTTGGAGAGTACAATTTTCCAAAATGACAAATCTCTTTGCACCTACTCTCACCAAATGATAGATAATGTATCATTTGGAGTAAATCCTGAACCATGTTAAAAATATATGAGGCATCCAACTGTGCAACTTCTGCAATGTAGGTCAAACTTTTCCTCATAAGAATTGTTAGTGTGGGGCCGGGATTGTACCCCCTACGGATGCACAAACTGCAAATGCCAGAGACATGTAGTTATTCTTATCCTACTTATCCCAGCCCACAGCGACCAAGGTTGGACAAATGTGATGGAAAGCTGTGATTATTACTGCCAATAATAGCGTTTTGCTCCCTTGTGAATGTTTAGTAATAATCACATTTGCTAGGTAGCACCGCACAGGAGTGCCTTCTGTCTTCATGCTGTGTTGATATGGAGTGGAGAACACAAACTGTATATAAAAGATGGAAATAGCCAGCGTGATGTAACCCACTGGTTAGTGAAGTCCCATCCTGAAGCTTCAAGGTTTCACTGGTTCGTTATCTATCAGAACTCTCCTGTCACTGCAGTTAGCAAGCAGGTGCGCACACCGCACACTCTGCGCACGCCACCCCGTGACCGATACCACACTGACGTGTTTCTTAAGGAATGTTTATTTACAATAGCTGCAGGTAAATGTCCATCTTATTTTCAGAGCATCATAACACAGACTAGAGGTCTCTGGAGCTTGAAAAAATATAGAGGGTAGTGGTGGGCTGATCGATCCAAATATCGATTATATCGATACCAACATTAGCTTCAGTTTCTCTCCTGTATGCAGTGCTGCAGTTTCATCAAAGTTGCGAGCTGACTGTTTAAGTGCCGCTCCTCTCACAGCACAGAGCAGGCACACTTTGCTCCTCCCCTCCCTGCAGTGTTTTGATGTTATACTGTCACGTGACATGTAACACATTTTACTTGGGGCAAAAAACGAATTTGTCAGCACTCCTGGCCCGCGGGCCACTTCCGGCCCCGCCCCCACTTCCGACCCGTGATTTGATGTCAAAAATATTAGACAATTTGGCCCTTTAAGTTACTTTTTTGATATTTTGCTTTCCCCTTCCAATTAAGAGGAGTTATCGAAATGTCAAAAAAGCAACTTAAAGGGCCAAATTGTCTACATGTTTTACATTAAATCGAAGGCCGGAAGTAGGGGGCGGGGCCAGAAGCGCAAATGCTTTATAATGTTGTGAAGTGATAATTTTGTACAGCTTGTTTATTTAAGAAAAAAATTCGAGAAAATTATTGAATGAAGGGATATTTTTTATTACATTTTTGTATTATACTTTCTAAACACTCTAAACAATACCTGAAAAAACGTTTTAATTTGTTGTTGAATGATCATTTTGTACACTTTATTTAAGAAAAAAATCCAGACATCACAATGTATGGGGAAAATTGTTTTGTTGCTGTTCTATTGTTTCAGAACAAAAACTTTTATTTTGATAAAGTATTTTCTATTTACCTATAAACTTTGCCCAATTCTATTCTGGCTTTTAACTAATTAATGATCCAAAGTAAAGAAAAAAAATCACAAAACACTTAAACTTCATGAAAATTCTTCATAATTATTAAAAAGTATTCGGTATCAGTATCGGCGATACTGGCCCTGTATTTACTTGGTATCGATCGATACCAAATCTTGCAGTGATCGCACACCACTACTAGAGGGATCCACACTCCCTAGCGGCATCAAGTCACATGGTCTAATCAGATTCAGGTGCCTTCAGTGACCCATAGGACCAACCATTATCACAGAATATTACATTCATATTATCCAACTGTTCACCATCACTGAATTAGCATGCTGTCATGGCATTTAGCATTTGGCAAGACATTAGCTAATTAACATTAGCAAGCTAGCGCTAATTAGCCCCCTCCCTCAACAGTAACCGGTCGAATTTTTTCTGGCTAGAACCCTGCACACACACACACAACTCAGCACATATATCGCTACTCATCATATCACCCTACCCTAGCTAGAAGTCCGCTTGGAGGAAGTAGTGGAAGCAGTGCAGTGCAGTCTGTGGGGTCACAATAAATTCGCTGTCTGCACTGAACCTGATGAACCATTCGGACCCTACAAGACCTTTGTCTGCTTATAGATACTTGTACATAATGTGTTCTATATGAAGTCACAAACAAGGATAAAAAAGGTGTAACACTTGGTGTAAAATGGACAGGTGGTTATTTTATGTAAAGCTTTCTAATTTATAAAACTATGTATAGGCTTCAAAAGTAGATGTGTGGGAAAAGGACCCGAATCCACGTGAATAAAAGTTTGCAATGGTATTTGCACATTTGACAAACCTCGTGCTTCAGACATGTTGAACTTTTTAAAGGCCACAGTTACCATAACATTTCATACAGAACAAAGTGGTAGTTCTTACTTTTTCTGGCATCTTTAGGGGCACAAATCTGTTAAATTACTGTGTGCTGCACACTGTTTTCATCATAAGAGCACTTCTGGTACTTCCAAGTTTTTAGTTCTTTGTGAAAGTTCAAAGCCATTTTCCAAAGTTTTACCTCTGAGTATGTTACTGAGATATTAACATTGCATTAACATTGGCGCGTTGGCATTTGGAGAGCAGGCTTGCTGGCAGACATGCGTGTGTGTTGTTGCTAATGTGATTACCAGCATTATTAGTGCAGAATGCATGCCTACATGAACAAGCAGGACTTTAAAATTGGCTGCTTATGCCTTCTCTAAGGCATTGTGTTGCAGACCATCTTTAAATTGCAGTCATGATTTATATACTGTATACTGTAAGTCAGCAGTAATCTGCCCTCTGTGACCAATTCCGCGAATTACAAGAAAGGGATTAGTATTCCCCCCTCAGACTTCTTTCTATGTGTGTGTATAAATAAGAATAAAAGCAGACAGTGTGCTCACACTGGGAAAAGCCTGGAAAAGATCATGTTTTGGAGGTCAAACTGTGTTTAAATCCCAACACTGTTCACTGAGTCTCTTTGGAGGTGGAAAGTAAATGCTTGCATGGCGCATGGGATTCTTGCTTTTAATGTAATGAGAACTGCTGCGAGATCTCTATAATAAAAAGCGGGATATTTCATGTCTTATTATGGGTTTTTAACTTGCCATGTGGTTATGGTTTCTGTTTTTTTGTTTGTTCTTCTGGGTTTTTTTCTTTTGAGTATGTAAAAACTGTGATTCATAGGCAGAACCGATCCGAATCTGTCATAGTTAAAGTCATTATTCAATCATAAGGCCTTATCATTCCAGAGGACACCTCTACCATGGCTGTGAGACAGTCTAAGCATGAAGACATGAAACGGTCTCACATCCGGTTTCAAATATAGACTGTATATAAAAGATGGCCACTACCATGACGTTGTGGTTTGTGGGGTATGTTTTTGAAACCTTTGCCCTGGTATTTTGACTACTGCCATATTGGTTTTTGTTTTTTTGTGTTGTATTTTAAAGTGGTTATGAGCATATTTGGACAGATTGCAGAGTTGGGAAGCAGGTAACACTAGCGTTGGCTGGTTACCTTGGTAAACAGGTGGATCACTGATTTTGGTTAGAGTGAATCAAATAATGCATTACTGCACTTCCTGTTCATCCACAGTTCATCTCAAACCAGCACAAAAATAACAATTTCCAATATACCGAGAAGACATATTACAAACATGAGCCTAACATGTTTTTGTGCAGTTCTCAGTCATATACTACCTTAGTAATTTGGCAGAGACCAAACCAAACTTTTAGACGGTCTTTCAGTTCAAATTTACACTAAAGAAGCCAAAATGGCAGCTACCCACCAGCTAATTTTAACAGGCTGTGTTTATTTCTGCTTATTTCACGTTTAAGCAATACGTAACTGAACGAATAAATGTATGTACATAACAT
>JAMQGT020001984.1:0-23524 GCA_024447675.2 Pterophyllum scalare
GCATAATAATGAAGGAATTAGATCCTTAAACTTCGTTACAGCACTTTCACAAAGACTCCTACTGTAATATCACGTACTCCCCACTGCTGTGTCATGCATTAAAGTAAATGTAAATGTTTCTGGGATCAATGAGCAGCACCACGGAGGGGGCTTTCAGGGAATACTGTTAGGTCTTCAGTTTCTATGCCATATGTCAGGACAAGATCCAGATTATGATTAAAGTGGTGGGTGGGCCTATCTCACATTTTGAGAGAAGCCAATTGAATCTAATAATAGATTAAATGCAGTGTTGAGGCTGTCATTTTCAGCATCTACATGGATGTTAAAATCACCCACTATAATTATTTTACCTGGACTGAGCACTAAATCAGATAAAAAGTCTGAGAAATCAGACAGAAACTCTGAGTAAGGACCAGGTGGACAGAGGCATGTCAGTGGGATTAAGGAGGTCCTCAAAGTATTCCTTCCACCACCTGACTATAGCCTCACTTGAAGTCAGCATCACCCCCCCGCCCGCACTATAGCCCATGTTAGTAGAGCACCGCTTTCGCCCCTTGAGTTGCCTGATGGTTTGCTAGAATCACTTTGAGGCCATCCAAAAGTCTTTTTCCATGGCCTCACCAAACTCCTCCCACACCCAAGTTTTTGCTTCAGCCACCGCCTGAGCTGCGTTCCGCTTGGCTTGCCGGTATCCGTCAGCTGTCTCCGGAGTCCAACAGGCTAACCAAGCCTGATAGGACTCCTCCTTCAGCTTGATGGCTCCCTTTACCTCCGGTGACCACCATCTGGTTTGGGGATTACCAACACAACAGGCAGCAGCTTCAACAATGGAGGTGCAGAACATGGTCCATTCGGACTCAGTGTCCTCTGTCTGCCTCAGAATGCTGACAAAGTTCTGCCGGAAGTGGGAGTTGAAGATCTCGCGGACTGGGGCCTCTGCCAGGCATTCCCAGTACACGCTTAAAATACGTTTTGGGGTGTTGGGACTGTTAAGCATCCTCCCCCACCACCTGATCCAACTCACCACCAGGTGGTGATCAGTTGACAGCTCAGCTCCTCTCTTCACCTGAGTGTCCAGAACATACGGCCACAGATCTGATGATACAAAAATCAATCATCGACCTGCAACCTACTGTAGCATGTTCTGGTCCCACACACACTTATGGATATCCTTGTATTTGAACATGGTGTTTGTTATGGACAAACTGTGGTTTGCACAGAAGTCCAATAACAGAATACCATTCGGGTGCAGATACGGCAGGCCGTTCCTCCCAATCACACCCCTCCAGGTCTTACTGCCATTGCCCACATTAGTGTTGAAGTCTCCCAGGACAGTGGAGTCACCAGATGGAGTACCCTTGAGCACCCCACCCAGCGACTAAAAGAAGGGTGGGTACTGTCATTCGGCACATAAGCACAAACAACAGTCAGAACCCATTACCCGGCGTGAAGGCGCAGGGAAGCAACCCTCTCGTCTACCGGTGAAAACTCCGACGTACAGGCAGCAAGCCAAGGGTATACAAGAATACCCACCCCAGCTCGCTGCCTCTCACCGAGGGCAACTTCAGTCTGGAACAGAGTCTAGCCTCTCTCCAGGAGACCGGTTCACTTTAATTGGATTTTGATTGTTTGATTTAAAATCCACTGTGGTGTATTACAGAGGCCAAACTACAATAACTACAGTAACTGTGTCACCATCCAACAAAAGGTGTATGAAAGCTTTCCTTTTTCTGTCAATGTAGAAAGTGCTTCCTGTGTGGCATGTAATGCAGAGGGAAATAACAGGGCAGAGGCCATCAAATTAAGTTTATTTGAAATATATAGCTCACAGATGTGTAAAGTTATAAATAGATTCTCAGAACTTAAGAATATGTTCAACATATTGTACATGTCCAACATGAGCACACCTTCAGGAATGGACTTAGTAGACCCCTAGAGTGTCACGAATCTATTATTACTGTTATTACTATTATTACTAGTTTATTACTTCAAGTGCTATAACAAAGGAATTTCGAAAAATATGGAAAAAATAAAGTATTTCTTATTCTTGGAGGATAATGGTGTCTACATGTAGAAAAACTGGCAATAATTTAGCAGCCAACTGTGGCTACATCTCTGTCATCTGCAAATGCATGGTACTACTGCACTTTGATTTTAAAGTGCTTTATAAATAAAATTGAGCTGAGTTAAGAAGGATTTTATGCTTGACTATTTATTGACAACTTTTTATTTTTACTCCCTACATTTTAGCACTAATATCTCTACTTTCTACTATTTTCAAAACAGGCTCATTACTTGATGTTTAACACATTTGAGGGGAGCTAATGAGAATTTCACATCACTGTGTGCCTTCCAGACAACAAACCAAATTGAACCTAGATGGTGGGAACAATAATAACAAGACAATAAGACCATCCTATTGGTGTATCCACCACTAGTGCTTAGTGTACACAGTGACAAGTCTATTGGAGCCCTAGGAAAAAATTCAGATGGGTCCCCTCCAATGTTTATCTCCATTAAAATAAACAATAATATCAATTTAAGTTATTTTTGTCGGCTGAATTAAAATGACAAAACAAGGGGAGGGGTGGCATGGCATATCATATAACAAGAAATCTTACTGTTCACATGCAATATAATCAATTAAAAATTGAATTCTGAACTCAAAGTTAGTATTATCAGCATTTGGGGGGGGGGCATCTGTCATGGTACTGGGGTTAGGACCCAGTGATTCTGTTTTTGGTTTTGAGGTTTGACTTCTTCAGGCTTTTTTAGTTTAGTTACCCGAGTCTTGTGTATGTTTTAGTTATGTTTTGATTTCCTTGTCTCATTAGCACCATGCCATACACCTTGTCTTGTCACCCTGATGTGTTTAAATTGTCTGCATTTTTCCCTTGTCCTTTGTCACATTCCCTGCTGTGCACCCTTATGTTTTTGAGTTTCAAGTTTCAAGGGAGTTTCATGTTTTGTGCAGCTGGCTCCTGTCCAGCCTTGTTAAGTCATTTGTTGCAACAATAAATGCTGAAGTTCGCATTGGTCCTGCATTGGGTTCCTCTGCCTTGCCTGCCACAGCAGTACATGACCACCTTATCCTTCTCTCACTTTCTCTTTTTTCTCTCAAGTAATGATTCTGAGAAAAGATAATAAAGGGATTTAGTATAAGATACTTAGAACAGTGACATGCTAATAACATTAAATTAAAAGATTTTGTGTTATAAGAACTTGAATTCCTCAGATTAAATTTCTGAATCAACTTCTGAATCTTTGGCTATAGCATTCACTATAAAGTGTTAACTAGTTCCATCTCATTTGATGGAAACAATGTAATAATTCCATTACGGAGAATAAACTTACATACTGGAGTCTGAACTGGAAGATGTGGAAAATGCAGATTTCATCCACCAAATAACTCCATTACTGAAACCCTGCAAAAGGCAAAACATTATTAAATTTAATTTAAGATAATGGTGGTAATTAGATTCACAGATTAAATTCCACCTTTATACTGTCTACGAGTGGGAAATCAGCCATGAAAGCTCATGTAACATCTTGCTGAATACTGATAAATCCAAAAACAGCAGTAGCACAGCTCAGCTGATCACAGCCTCTACACAAAGAAAACTCTTCTGGAGCTCACAATAGAAATCATTGTGACTTATTTCTGAGTGATTCTTTTTCCCAAGCTGCACCACTAAAAGTGCAGTTGGGTTCCCCCACTTGCCAAATCCCACTTAAGCCCCTGAATATACTTCATATACAATATACTGTTTTACTGTTTAGCTGTAGAGGCAGAGTCACCCATTATCAATGTATGCAACAACAAAGAGAGCTATTTTTTTATTTTCCTTTTGTTTTCTCTGCTTGTCTTCTACATAACAGAGATAAACGTGTGTGTTAAAAGCACCTTCCCGGAGTCTGCATTTGGGGTCCTTCTTCCTTCCTGCCTGCACAGCAGCGCGACCCTTGACACTGAGCTTGGTTCTACTGGAGGTTTCTTCCTGTTTTTAGGGAGTTTTTCCTTCCCACTGTCACCAAGTGTTTGCTCATAGGTGGTCAATTTGAGTACTGGGTTTTCTGTGTAATTACTGTAGGGTCTTTACCTACAATATAAAGCGCCTTGAGGTGGCTGTTTGTTGTGATTTGGCGCTATATAAATAAAATTGAATTGAATTGAATTCAAAAGCCATTTCAAAAGAAAATGCAATAGCAAGATAAAACTAAAAACAAATATGAAGATAGGTACACTCAAAACAAACTAAACTGATAATTAATTGCAATGTTTTGGTATTGCTACATTTATCACTACAGCCTTCTTTGTCTGTATTTCCACCACTGATATGTCATGAAGTCCCACAGGATCTTAGCTCGGTCGTTCTCAACAATCCTTGGAGGGGGTGTGCCATTTTGACCTCGGGACTTCCAGGCCATACTCAGCACAGATGTTCCTGTATACTATGCCAGCCACTTGGTTACAGTGTTCCATGTATGCCCTGCCTGCTAACATTTTGCACCCTGCTGTTGTGTGCTGGAGTTTCTCAGGGGCATCGCTGCACAGCCTGCACCTGGGGTCTTGTCAGTTGTGGTAGACCCCAACCTCTATTGATCTTGTGCATAGGGCCTGTTCTTGTGCTGTAATTTCATTATATGTGACATATAATGACAATAAAGCTCTTATGCCATTATTAGGGCCTCTGTGCTGTCTTTCAGCCCAGCCTTGTCTGGCCATTTGTAGGATTTTTCAATATCAGCCATTTCTTCTATTTACTGGTTGTACATGCTGTGGGAGGACCTGTCCTTCCATGGTTGACACAAGTGAAAAATACATGAATGGATGGTAAAACTTATAAGTTTTTTATAAAGCATATAAGATTTTTTTTAAGTAATTAAAAGCATTTTGGGACCTTTATAATTTCAATTTAACATTTAATAAAGCAAAATATACAAATTTAAGGTTTAGTTTAGTACAGGTTAGTACAGGGAGAAGAGTTACAAAGGAATGTGTCTTACCAGTTCTGGGTCCATGCAACTCTGGCTGGCAACCCCCCATACATGCAACATGTTCACACATGGTGTCCACAACACATGGAACGTTGATATTACAAAGAAATTCAATAAAATAATATTAAATTAAAACAAAAAACTAAACACAATGCAGTTTTGAAAACATTCACTGCAACTTACTTAATGCATTATATCGCTCCTGCCATGCCTAGTATAAAGTAACAGACAAGGTGAACAGGTGTAAGATCAGCCAGCACTTTCAGATTAGTATCTCTGAGAAATCCCTTGGTTGACTGAATGTACAAAGTTTAACCAGCTGTTTTGCCACCTGCATTTTCTCTTAATATTTTTATTCCTTTGCTGTAGATTTTGACATCTAACCATTTCACACATCACTCAGTCCTTTAAATTCTGTGATTTAGTTAACTGTGATTTTCTTTATAATGTATTTAATGTACTTTTTTGAAAATCAAAATGTAGGCCTTTATTGAACTCTGCCTTAAACATCTGTAGTATTAATCCATATAACACTGATGGGGAAACTTTTGCTGCTGAATAATTATTTTTACTTTTGATCATTTACATATAATGTGGCAATAATACAGTTTTATGTGTAGTGAGGTGTTTTCATCATGTTTTATTACTTTTATTAATTATATTATTATAATAGTTATTTATTTTATATATTTTGCTAAAAGAATGGTTTGAAAAAACTCCTTTCAGCTCTTGTCATTGTCAACTATCCATCTGTTTTCTTCTGCTCATCCAATTTAGGGTAGTGGTGGGGCCGGAGCCTATCTCAGCTGCCATAGGGCAAGAGGTGGGGTACATAGATAATAGTAAATAATTTTTGGTAATATAGTAGATTTATTTAACTATACAAGCAATAATATTTTACAACTTTTCATTCAGGAAAGAGTGCAGGAAGGTGAAGACATCCATGTAAAGTGCAGAAAGGAGCGGAGGCTGTCAACACATTTAAAAGAATAAAAGACAGGCAACATGGTATGTTTTTTCTTGCTTGTCCTAATGTAACACTAGGACAAGCAAAACAAAACATATCGTGCTCCAGCTTCCTGACCTGTCTACAGACTTGTATGTTAGGTTATTTGGTGGTTCTATATTGGCCATAGATGTGAAGGTGAGTGTAAAGGGTTGTTTATTTCATTATGTTAATGGGGATAAGGTCAGAATAGATGTTGTGGGGATACCATCCCCCTCCATTCCTCGCAGCAGCTATTCAGAAAAGCAGTTCAGAAGATGGATGGATTTGACTGACTTTTTAAAATTAAACATAACATAATGCATATACACTTACTGGCCACTTTGTTAGGTACACCATGCTTGTACTGGGTTATATCTGGTTTTGCCTTCAGAATTGTCTTAATTATTCATGGCATAGATTCAACAAGGTGCTGGAAACATTCCTCAGAAATTTTGGTCCATATTGACATCATACCTACAAAGTAAGTGAGAATCAAAGTCACAAAACTTATGTGGTTATCATAATAAACAGTGCAGCCTTTTTTTTTAGTATATTTCATTCTACAAATTGGTTTGCTGTTTCACTTACTACTGAATTAGTAACTAAGTGAAACAGCCTAATGAATGTTAATATAAGGGGGAAAATAATATTTGTCTTAACATACGGTTCATTACAGCTTGCTGTCTTAATGATTTCAGAGTTTTTCTTTCTTTATTGTAAGGGGATTTCTCCGAATGTGATGATTATAATTACTGATAGTCTGGTATAATTGATAGTCCTAAGAATAATTGATAGTCCTAAGTATCCTTAATTGCTAAAGCGCTTCAACTAGAAAAACGTCAAAGTGAACACTGTTTATAGGCTATCATAAGTTGTAAAAGCTTTATTTCTAAGGTGACGCAGTCATTGTTCCCGCCTTCGCTGTTGCTTGATTGGTTTGACGACAACGTTTCCGTGTTCTGATTGGCTTTCAATGGCACAACACAGTTCCGCAAATCTGTTTGTGTTTTTGCAGTTTCTTGCAGAGCTCTTCAGAGCACCACGAAGTCTGTAGGTAAGGAGACTGTCAGCGTTCGACTCCTTGGTTCGTATCTATAGTTGCTAGGAAGTAATGTTTTATTGATACTTGACAAATGTGTCTCCAGCTGTTGGATTTTAGCTGGATCGTTTTAACACTGTAAGGGACTTTTATCAGCTAATGCTAACTAGCTGTGTTAGTCGTTGGGTTATCTACTGCGATAACTTTAGCTAGTATCTGTGTGTATCCTTGACAGCTGTTGCAGTTGTTACCAGAATAGGTCCACTAGCTGCTCGCGGTAAGGAATTTCGTATATGTAACTGAAGCTAAGAAAGTCAACAGGCATGTTGTTGACTGCAAATAGCTTTATCTCTACTGTTGTTGATACCGTCGCACAAGCTTTTGCCTGGTGGTGTGACAATACCGTTCGTAGAGTGGTCTCATTAGCCCCGGTGGTTGTTTGGGAAATGCTTGCAGAGACAAACGAAGACAGCTGAGAAAGAATGCTGGTTTACTAAATTGCTAAATGTGCAGGTGCTGGTCATAAAACTAGAAATCATGAAAAAGTTTATTTAAAGGCCTTTGCAGGTGTTTTGAGTTAATTAGCTGATTAGAGTGTGGCACCAGGTGTCTTCAATATTGAACCTTTTCACAATATTCTAATTTCTGAGATACTGAATTTGGGCTTTTCATTAGTTGTCAGTTATAATAATCAAAATTAAAAGACACAAACATTTGAAATATATCAGTCTGTATGTAATGAATGAATATAATATACAAGTTCCACTTTTTGAATGGAATTACTGAAATAAATCAACTTTTTAATGATATTCTAATTTTATGACCAGCACCTCTATACAGAGCCTGTGTCACTAGTTAGAAGGGATGCTTCATTTTGCCCAGTGGACTCGAGGCACTGGTGTTACCATGTGTGGCATAAATTGTTTAGGGTTTGGAACATACACCGCTCAAAAAACTAAAGGGAACACTTAAACAACACAATAACTCCAAGTAAATCAAACTTCTGTGAAATCAAACTGTCCACTTAGGAAGCAACACTGATTGGCAATCAGTTTCACATGCTGTGGTGCAGATGGAATCGACAACAGGTGGAAATTATTGGCAATTAGCAAGACACACTCAATAAAGGAGTGGTTCTGCAGGTGGGGACCACAGACCACTTCTCAGTACCTATGCTTTCTGGCTGATGTTTTGGTCACTTTTGAATGTTGGTGGTGCTTTCACACTCGTGGTAGCATGAGACGGACTCTACAACCCACACAAGTGGCTCAGGTAGTGTAGCTGATCCAGGATGGCACATTAATGCGAGCTGTGGCAAGGAGGTTTGCTGTGTCTGTCGTAGTGTCCAGAGGCTGGAGGCGCTACCAGGAGACAGGCCAGTACACCAAGAGACGTGGAGGAGGCTGTAGGAGGGCAACAACCCAGCAGCAGGACCGCTGCCTCCACCTTTGTGCAAGGAGGAGCACTGCCAGAGCCCTGCAAAATGACCTCCAGTGGGCCACAAATGTGCATGTGTCTGCGCAAACGGTTAGAAACCGACTCCATGAGGATGGTATGAGGGCCCGACGTCCACAGATGGGGGTTGTGCTCACAGCTAACACCGCGCAGGATGCTTGGCATTTGCCAGAGAACACCAGGATTGGCAAATTCACCACTGGCGCCCTGTGCTCTTCACAGATGAAAGCAGGTTCACACTGAGCACATGTGACAGACGTGACAGTCTGGAGACGCCGTGGAGAGCGAACTGCTGCCTGCAACATCCTTCAGCATGACCGTTTGGCAGTGGGTCAGTAATGGTGTGGGGTGGCATTTCTTTGGAGGGCCGCACGACCCTCCATGTGCTCACCAGAGGTAGCATGACTGCCATTAGGTACCGAGATGAGATCCTCAAACCCCTTGTGAGACCATATGGTGGTGCGGTTGGCCCTGGGTTCCTCCTAATGCAGGACAATGCTAGACCTCATGTGGCTGGAGTGTGTCAGCAGTTCCTGCAAGATGAAGGCATTGAAGCTATGGACTGGCCCGCCCGTTCCCCAGACCTGAATCCGATTGTATTTGACTGACTGGAGGTGTAGTAATGAGCTGTTGCAGTATTCTGATGGCATATGCAGTGCCATCCATGGTATTTAGGACAAATACACAATTTTGGTAGTTTTGCCGCTATACACCACCACAATGGATTGCAAGTCAAACAATCAATATGTGCTTTAAGTGCAAATTTCAGGGTTAATTGAGGGAGTTTTACAAAAATTTTGTATGAACCATTTAAGAATTAGTCATTTTTATACACATTCCTCCATTTTAGAAGTTTAAAAATACTGGGACAAAGTAATGTAAACGCAAATATAAAGACTCTTCTTAATACTTTGAAGCTAATGTTTGCCGGAAATCTCAAATCCCTGGACATCACCAAATGTTTCCTCCTTTGAGTTGGTCTGTTAGTCTCTTACTGCAGCCACCTTCAGTTGTTGCTGCTTTGTTGGTCTTTCTGCATTTAGTTGTGCATTTAATAATGGAAAAGCATGGTCTGTTGGGTTGAGATCAGGTGAGCGACTGGGCCATTGAAGAATATCTCATTTCTTTACCTTGAGAAACTCTTGGTTTGCTTTTCCAGTATGCTTTGGGTCTTTATACATTTGCACTGTGAAGTGCTCTCTGATCAGTTTTGCAGGATTTGGCTGAATTTGAGCAGGGAGTGCAGTCCTGTACATGTCACAATTCATCCTATGACTTTTATGAAATTATTTTTTATGATGTGGTATGCTTTGGATCATGAGCGGTTTTTCTTCTCCATACTTTTCTCTTCCCATCATTCTGATACAAGTTAAATTTGGTTTTATTCGTCCGAAGATATATTTATTTAGTTTTACAGAACAGTGCTGCCTCTTAATGTTTTTGGCAGTCTAATCTGACCTTCCTGGTCTTCAGTGCAATCATTGCTTTGCGCCTTCTTGTAAATCCTCTGTATTTCCATTCATGAAGTTGTCTTTTGATTGTAGACTTTCAGTGATACGAAAGTGTTCTTGACTTGGTTAGATTTTTTTTTTTTTTTAAGCCTCTCATGTCTGGCAGTTTTTGCAATCGGAATGATGATCTGAATGTGGCAGACATATTTGCTTTTACAAAAACAGCTCTGTAAGTTTCCTATAGGCTATTCTTGTTAATGTTTGTGTTTTTATTTTTATTTTTTTATTTAGTTATTTATGTCAGAGCTGACAGGCAATAAGGAAGGGGATAGGAAAGAGTGGAAATTAAAAAATAAATTAAAAAAATAAATAAAAAAAGAGGGGGAGGAGAGAAGCAAAGGGGAGAAGGGGGGGAAATAATCGAAAAAGTAGATACATACATACATACATACATACATACATACATACATACATACATACATACACATATTCACATATTTATACACACACACACACACAGACGAGTACCATGCATGGACACCTAGTGTGGGAGAGCTGGTACCAGCACAGAGCCAGCGGCAACCCAGGGAAGCAGCCAGCTCAGCTCCGAACAACTAGCCAGTCCCCACTCAAGGCAGGGTGCATGAAACTGGGGTGTGAGAAGACCCGCCCACCCCCTCCTCCCACCCAAAGTGTTTGGGGTGATGTGAGTGTATGTAATGAGAAGACTGTGTGAAAGCTATGTTTTAAAGTTGTTTTTCTTAACAAGGGTTCTAGCCAGCGGTTGATTGCCCGACACTGCACCATGCTGAGGTCGTCTTACACTAGGCTGAGAATTTCACCAGTTCGCTATGAGATGCGCAGGTGCACATCCCGCGCACTTTGTCCAGTCACCGATAACAGACTTTATTTTTTTTCGTGCTGCGCCATAGTATTATTTCACTGCAATTTGCAATCTGCTAGGCTAGTTTTGTTCACAATGTGCATGTGCAATTAAAAGGGACTTCCTATTAAACATAAAATCCAAGGCGCTGTGAGAGGCCTTGGAAAAAAAAACTACAGTTCAGTGTAAAATGATGTAACTTCCTGTTGTCGTAGTTAGTGGCTTGTATTAAAAATGTGGTAGTTCATGCTGACAATGTGATGACGGATATTCTAACGTAGGAAGTGCTGTTAGCAGCTGATTGGATCCATTGATGTTTCTCTGATAGACTTATTTGGGTTTTTTAGCCTAGTGATGGCCTTCCTTGCTTGCACCAACATCTCTTTGGCCTCATATTTAATATTACAGTGAAAAGCTATAAAATACAAATTCAGCACTTTGAATCCCCTGCAGATATTATGTATGCTTTATTTGTCGTGAAATGACAAGGGAGCAGGCCTCACCTGGCCATGAAACTAATCATTCAGTTGTCTCATTAATTTTCAGCCTCTGAAAAGAGGGGACTGTAATTCTACTTCCCTACTAGCCATGAAGAGCTGGTTAACACCGAGCCTATCACCGCTGAGGCAGCTGATCAATGGAACTTTGAATCACTGCAATTACGCAACAGTTTGTCCTATCGGAAAAATTCAAACAGTTTCTGAAATCTGAGAAATTGTGCTTCACACCAATATAGGGTTATTGTGGTAATTGTTGCTGAAAGTCTGCAGATGGCGGCATTTTTGAAGTATGTTGTGTCACAGACGATACAGTTGTTAACCCTATAACGCTGAATGTATCACATTTGACCAAATAAATGCGGTCCAGTATTTGATCAGGCTTCTTTAGATGTACATTAGTGAAGTTTTTTGTGTCACAAAATAAGCAAGGTTTTCTTCTTTGATGCTGTTCATAGTCCATGTCAATCTTACTGTCTGTGCTGTCACAGAAGCTTAGATTTCGAACAACCATATTTGTATTCTGAAGCATAGGATAATTTCTTTTTTCTTTTCTTTCTTCTTTCTTTAAGTGCTGTGTCTCTGAGCCTCCTGGGCCCTATTTCAGGAAGCAGGTTTACTTTATTAACCCTGAGATATAGGAAATTCCCAGTTTTCTGTTCCAGAAAGTGAGCCAACTTCAACTCTGACTTTGAACTTAACCTGTTTTCTGGCAGCTTTTCTTCAACAAACTCTTAAGTTTCTTTCTGACGACTTTTATTTTATTTTTGCGTGGTTGTTCACATTTCCAAATATATGCGATTTGATCTCTGTGTGAACTGCAAACGAAACTACAAGTGTCCCGCATGTGCAGTAGAGGACGCAATAACGTCACACGTAGCGAGTGTACTCAGTGTTTGCGGAAGTAAGTTTGTTTTTCTTCCCGCTTCTGCGTAGTAGGACGCAAAATAGTGATGTTTGTCGAGTAGCAATGATGTACAGGTTGGATGAATGTGACCTGGCCGTACAGACATAGGTCGCATTTGAAAAGATCAAATACGTATCTGATTTAGGACCACATATCCAAGTGGCCTGGGTCGCATTTGAAAAAATCAGATCTGTGTTGTTCAGACTGTCATGAAAAGATCAGATACAGGTCGCATAAGAGCAAAAAAAAATCAGATTTGGGTCACTTCAGGCTGCAGTGTGAACGTGAGGTGGCAACACTGAGCCCCTGGGAATTTGTTTAATAGTGTTTAATAGGAAGCTAGAAATTTGTTGTGTTGTAACCAGTCACTGATGGAAAAATGTCTCTCATGAAGATTTGAGTGAAGATGAGACTGAAATTATTTAAAGACTTAAAAACTGAAATAAATGTATCTTAAATTGAGTTTTTAAATGCCAGTCTGTGTTCTGAATATTTCATGTTGAAAATGTGTTCACAGATTGTTGAGATTCAGACTGAATCTCAAATTTTCCACTGCCATTACTGAACTCTGACTATTGACAGTAACTCAGCATCTCTGCTATGGCTGTAAAAGAGCCATCATCTATCAGTGAAGGCTGAGATTAGATCAGATTAGAAATGGTTAAACTGAGGGACCTTGAAGCTGAGTTTTTATCCAGTAATGGCATAAATAATAAAAAATTCTCTATTTTTTTTTAAAAAGTAAGTTTGCTACATTCCATTAGTAAATTAATTTTTTTATAAATAAATTGAAATGGTTACTGTAGCAAAATATTTTTTTATTCAGCCCTGCAACAGACTGGTGACCTGTCCAGGATGTACCCTGCTTCTTGCTCTATGGCAGGTGGGATTACCCCCCCCCCAAATTGAATGGAAAACTGACTTGAGGTCAGATCCAGGGTCTATTGCTGTCTGGGTAACACATGTCACAGGTCCATCAGTAAATTGAGTCTGATCTTTTCTCCAGATATCTCTTTAGTTTCTATCACCTACATTTTGTCCCTGTCAGGTTGCAGCTGATTAACAAGAATCGCTCCAAGAATGCAAACCTCTGCCAAGTCAGTTCACTCTCTGGGTAGTACAGGGATTCCTCACCTTGCGTGGGGTTTATGCTCCAGAGACCTCCCACGAAAGGTGAAAATCTGTGAAGTAGTGGCGTTATATTTATTTTATTATTTATATATATTTTAAGACTTTATAAACCTTTCCCACACTAGTATAAACCTTTCTCACTCTCTTACTGTAGTAAGAGAGTGAGACTTGAATGATGAAGATGATGAATTGTGCAGCTGTGCAGTACTGATGGCGATGAAGGTGGTGCAGTATCTTCCCCCTCGGCTGTAGCTTCCATTTCTGCTAAAGGTGTAGGCGTGACTTGTCTCTTTGTCGGAGTGATGAACATAGTTATGGGGTGTTACAGAAATTCCTACATACCGCAAAATCCTGCACTATAGTGAAAACTCTGTGAAACAGAATTAGTAATATTTAAAAAAAAAAAAAATCTGCAATACAGTGAACCATGATATAGTGAGGGATGACTGTATTTACTTAATGGAATAGTATTTTGTATATATTCATTTTTAGTTCGGCTGTTTAGAAGAAAAAGTCATGGTCAAGGTTTTGTTCTTCAGATTGCTTTGATGGATGAACAGTTTGCATATACCTGTGCAGGTTGTTTGTGGAGCCTGTGCGATATGAAATTTTAAATTTGCAGTCTACAGTCTGGACACATTTTAATGTGGTAGAGAAGCAAACTTTACTACATTTTCCGTCACTCATTCTCCTCACCGTTCCAGCATGTAGCCTCTATGTAAAGCATAACTTCCTCTAACTCGTTCCTGTCTCCGTGCGAACTTTGCAGGAGCCTCTCCCTCTCTCATGTTTGTGTACTCACTGTACGGTATATCTGTGGCCCCTCACCTCCCATTCAGTGTAGACACACATGCTGCGTTTCCACCGCCGAGGTGCCGGTGCTCGTACCAGTGCTGGTGCCGGTTTCAATGAACCAGCGAAATGCTTAAGAACGGGCCTGCGTTTCCACCGCGCTTTTGTGAACCAATCCTTTACGTATGAGTGTGGGCAGGTCCTTGTCTGGACACGGGAGCCGAAGAACACAAACATGGGAGAACACACTCCCCTTTCTTGTGCTGAGAACATATTTTATGGTCCAAAAACATCTGTGTGCAGCACATAGGTAAACACAGACAGAGATTATGAGCAAGATGACAAGTACACACTTTGCGTCCTTTTATCTGTAATATGAACTGATACAAAGCAGCAAGTTTAGCCTTAGGGCCCAACCTAATTCACAGCCATAAGCACCATGCAGTGAAATAGCAGTAGAAAACTTTATATTCAAATGGCAGAGTCACACCCTTCTGCCGCTTCTGTAGCTTGCAGGGTTCGAGTTGAACCCGTTTTTCGGCCAAGCACCGAGTCCATTCGTGGTGGATAAAATGCAGAACAGTTCAGATACTGGCACCGGCATCCGGTCAGTGTAAAAAGGGCCACAGATGCTGCCACACATCTTAACCAATCACACGTGGCTTCCACAAATGACGACAACAACAAAACAACCCAGCTCACAATCAGGAGCCAGCTCCTGTTGTTAGAGCCAGATCATTCGTGACCAACCCATCAGTATTTAGTGGCTATGGAGCAGGTTGTCTAACACTCCTACAAGTTGGTGATTCGATTCCCGTCTCCTCTAGTCCACATGCTGAAGTATCCAAGCTATGAAAACACCCACATGACAGGATATACATATACTGTGTAAAAGTCTAAAGCTACACCTCAAACATGGAATTACAGCAGAAGCACTGTATTGCCAAAGGTATGTGCTTGTCTGCCTTCACATACATGAACTTGAGTAGCATCTCATTCTGACTCCATAGGGTTTGATATGATGTTGGCCCACCCTTTGCAGCTATAACAGCTTTGCTCTTCTGAGAAGGCTTTCAACAATGTGTGTTTATGGAAATTTTTGACCATTTTTCCAGAAGCACTTGTGAGGCCAGACACTGATTTTGGACAAGAGGGTCTGGCTGAGTCTCCACTCTATTATCTAAAGGTGTTGAGGTCAGGATTTGCGAAGCATTAGGAGTTCCTTCACTGGAGCTTAGCATTGCGCTTCGGGATGTAAGGCTTTGATGCAGCTGTTCGGCCATGGCTGGCTTATTGGTTATTGTCTCAGTCAAACTGTCCAAAGAAGTGATTGACTTCCTCTGCCAGGTTCACAGAGTTGCTGTTGCTGTATGTAATTTTTCTTTTCGTAATCTGTGTTGGACTGGATGCCTTGCCACTTCTGTTGTGAACTGGCGTTAGTAATGAGTCCTCTTTCCATTGTTTGTAATTGTTTTGTGCACTGTTGATACCTATCTTGAAGTGGAATTGATGGTACTATGTTTATACATAGTAGTACTATAGTACCATACATATTGTGTAGGTGTTCAGTTATACAGTGTGAAGGATTCTTGGTATATAACCTATGCAGATTTTCTTTAATTTAATAAAGTTTGAACAGGAAAGGGAGTCAACAGAGTGGCTGCAGTGTAAAGTTTTAATTTTTAGCTCGGCTGTTTCGAAGAACAAGTTGAGCTTCTGTCGATAGCCTTGGCATTGGCTTCTGTTCCACAAAACCTTTAACGTTGGCCATAACTTAAGAACAATGTGACCTAGAATGTTCAAATTTACACCACTGATGCATCTACTAAAACTCTCATGATGGGTTTGAATCTCGGCAACCTTGACCTCAAGCTAAGTGTCAGAGGTCACATTTTCTGAAAACCGAATGAACGTGATAACTCAAACAATGTCACCTGGGATGTTCAAATACATACTATAGATGCATACTGCTCATTAGACTTCACACACTGTAACAGCACTTGACCCACCTCCACCTGTAATAGCATTCTGAATTAAGGGGAAACGCAGCTCATGTGGGAGATTTCAAAAGAAGTCTCTCAACAGGATTCTAGCCAGCAGCTGATCGCCTGGTGCTGTGCTGCAGACATTCCCTTTGTTTGCCAGGTCAGGCTAGTCCTTTTTGCTAAATGTCTCTCTATCTTTTCAGGATATCAAACCAATAGGACAAAATGGCGACAGACTCTCCACGCAGACCGAGTCGCTGTGCTGGAGGGGTTTTGGTGAGAGCACAAGCTGCTACGTAAGGACAAATCTATATTATCTTAACAATATTTCTTGAAATCATGATAATGAATATACTGAGAGTAGAATGTACATTGTTTCTGCTCCAAGTGCCAAGAATAAGAAACAGTATACCAGATGAACTTGGATAATTCATGTGATCTCCTCAATTGACACTCCTTGAAATGTTTTACAGTACTGTGCAAAAGTCTCCAGGCACCACTCATTACTTGATATTTTGATAGGAAAAATGGGAAATATGTGCAGCAATTTATTGAAAGGTGTAAATATACATGAAAACAGTGAATATAAAGCAAAAACAGTTTGTACAGCCCTCACACGCTTAATGCCGATATTTGGTTTGAACGCCTTTATTTTTCAACATAGCCTCAACTCTTCAGCAAGCACATTTGTGATTTCTCGAAGAAGGCTTCAGGTTGGTTCTTCAGGCTTCTTGAAGAACATTCCAGAGCTCTTCTTTCGATGTTGACTGCGTTTTGTTACATTTTCTGTGAAAGTGATCTAACACTGATTAAATAATTCTGAGGTCCAGACAAGATCTGCAACACCACTGGCTGAAATGACAGACTGTACTTTTACAGATGGCTGTAGAGGTACTGTTATACCTTTTTCCTGACCTCCAGCATACCATAAATTTCAAATTTGGATTAGGCACTCCATAAGACCTGTTGCCACTGATTTTCTGTTCAGTTTTTGTGTAATTTGGCATGACTCAGCCGTTTCCCTGTTTCCCCTTCCTTAAGAATGACTTCTTGACAGCCGCACTTGGACTGAGACCGTTTTTGATGGGGCTTTGCCAGGTCTTCACTGGATTTTTTTCTTCTGTCAAACCTTTTAAGGACACACTGCACACCATGCTGAGATATGTCAAGTTTTCAGCTAATAGCTCTCTAAGAATCACCTTGCTGGTGCAAATATACTATTTTAAGCATTTTGTGTAGATTCAACTAAAGAAATGGAAACAAATTGTGTGTTTTTTTTTTGTTTTGTTTTTTTTGTGACAGGCTGCTAGTAACAAAGTGTCTAAAGATACAATTTAAAATGCACTATTTGCTAAGTTGTCTTTTATCTATAGATGCAACACTGGGTCATCCCTTGAGTTAGCTGCCTTTAATGATTCATAGGCTTGTGTTAAGTGGCTTAACAAACAGCAACAACAAAAAACGTCCACTGAAAATGGTCAGCTACTAGGACTGGACTGAAAATGAGTGAAAAGGCAGCATATGTTCATAGAAAACCTTTGAAAGACCTCCAGAAAGCCTGGCCAACTACTGCTCAGGTACACTTTAAAATTTTACAAAAAGCTTTGGCTCCTTTTTGAAGTAAAATATAAATAAATTGGGGGTGGTTGTGGACTTCTGCAAAGTACTGTGCATACATCTGATATTTACTTCTGCTTTACTCATGTAACACACCGACATACTGATAGTATGTAATTATCAATCCATTATTTCCATCTGTGATTACTTGAGCTTTTTGTTTTCACAGGGAGCAGTCTTATATGGAAAGTGTTGTGACTTTTCTACAGGATGTAGTCCCTCAGGTAACTTTCCTCTACTGGCACGTGGTTTTACTAATTTTAATTTGTCTTTTTTACATTTGCTTTTTTAATTAATTATTTTACTGAAAAGTTGATAGCATTACTAGCAGCACTAAAAAAAACAATGACTATTTTGACACCTATTCTGCTGTACTGTTGTGAAATTTAAACACTTAAAGTGAGACTCTTAAGTGGGGGGGGGGGGGTTAGTGATATCTGATGTGCTTTGATCAGAAACCAAAAATGTAACATGGATAACGTCCAGCTGTTCAAAATGTAAATGCAATGTTGAAGACAGATCTTGGCTTTTTTTTTTTTTGTTACCTTTATTGGTGTTCATGCTGTGTCTGTTTTGCCCACCTTCTTTCTTGGTTTTACTACAGGCGTATACTGGGGCTCCAACCACTGATGAGAGAGAGAAAATCATTTGGGTTCGATTTGAGAAAGCTGACATCAATGGTATGAAGTCATTGCTCAAATATTGAAAACCCTTAGTCATACTCTATGTATACCTTCTGCTGTTTCAAACTTTTAAGAGCCACTATATAAGAGTATAGTGCATTATGCCCCTCTCACCATATTCCAAGTCAATAACAGGAATGTGATGTAATTGTGTTTTGTGGTTCACTTGACAATGCTTTATCCATAGATGTTTTGTAATGTTGTTTAAACTTTTAACGTTACTATAATTTACTATTGCTCTTTACACATTTTCTCTTTGCATAGACACTGCACGCAACCCAGAGTTTATGGAAATGCACAGCGGCACTACTGACCCTCCACTCTGCCTCATGATTGGCTATACTGACGGGATGCAGATCTGGAGCGTGTCTGTAAGTCACATCCAATTGGTCCGTAAAACTGCAACCCCATTTATTTATTCATTTTTATACCTAATCCTTTTCTGCCATAAGCTTTCAGAACTGTCATCAATTTAGATGGTGTGTGAGTAAACTTTTTTTTTTACTATAATACATATCATCAACTGGTTCACTGAAGCATGGTTATAAAAGTTTTGGATTTTACGTTGAAGTTAGTTTTTTTTTGTTGTAACTTTTTTTTTTCTCTAATTGAGTGAGTTTTAATTAGTTTTCAGAGTGGTTTTGCTCATTTTTTATTTTTTATTTTAGGTTTAATGCTTAGTTTTAGTTAGGTTTTCCTTGGTTCTAGTATTTAGTTTTAGTTTTTCATACTTTGTGAGGTGCAAGAGTGACTATTGTGTAATTAAACCTCAACAAATTATACCATTTAATAATAATTAAAATTTTTTTTTAAAAAGTATTCAGCAACCAACTGTTCACCCGACAGCAGCATTATGTGCTAAATGTCTGTAATATTAGGGACACACATGAACATCATGAGATATCAGTGGGGAGCAACATAAAGAAAAATCCAGTAAACTTAACCTTCCAATAAACTCTTACCTCAAAAATAAAATGGCTAATAAATTGGACTGCCCAGCACTAGATACAGTTACAGCTTCAGTGCAGTAGATTAACATTAACACAGCGGAACATGAACACGAACAAACTGAACTCTGTGCATAGACACTGTGCTCCTCAGAGACACTAGCTTGGTTAGACACTCATTATTAGGCCTGAATTAGTTCTGCACTGGGTCTTTGTGGGGGCTGTGTATGCAAGTGGCCGACATTGTATTGTGTGTGTTAATTATCTTGTGGTTGTGTCCAAGTGTTTTATCCTGTGGTGCCGACTGACAGAAACAAAAAATGTTGCCCCCCCCCTCCTGGGTCCTCGTTCTTTGTGGCCAATTTTTTTTCTTTTTTTGGCTGCAAACATAATTGTCCCTCTAGATTTATTTATTTTTTTTCCACTTTGTTCATTCCTTCATGTCCATTCTGATAGTTTCAGCAGTCTCCCTCGAGAAATTTTCTCCCTCCAGGAATTTGTGAGCCCTTAAATTGATGCTTTGATTATTATTGCTGATTGCTGCTGTGGTGAAAAGTAGCCAGAAATGCACGGGCGGACTCGGTAGAGCTGAACAGGCCACTCACAGTAGTTCTGGGCCGCATTGACCTTTATGTAGTTACGTTTCTCGGGAGGTGCACATCGAGTTACGTTGTAGGTTACTGCGTAGGGTTCAGAGGAGTTTCAGTTTGAGTGTGTGCGCTTCTCAGCTGGACTTTGAAGTTGGTGAAGTTTCCCCTTGAGAAGTGTTCCACACATTTTGCGATCACCCACAACAAGAAATACCACATGGGCCACTTTCTCCCAACTTTTGCTGTTGCCATTATTTTGCAGATTGGCGTGGTGAGCAGATGCGTGCGCACACACAGTGAGCTGCCGTTTGGTGCGCCAGGCTAAAACTGCTAGAGTGGGAAAAATGATTTTATATCAGTCCACAAGGCTTTTAAATAAACTGCCCTTTGTTTTGTGTTTGCCAGTTTATTTATAATTTCAGTATGTTAGTTTTGTAAACGCAGAATACTGTTTCAGTTAGTTGTCTCTGGAGACAACTATGACCTTGATGACTGAGAACCTACAGACATTTGAGTGAGTTATGGCTTTTTCCTTTTATTTACTGTTGATTTATTTCAGTTAACAAAAATTTTTTTCAGTTTCATTTTAGATTATTTCATTCATTTTCATTAAAGATAATAACCTTGCACTGAAGAGCAATTTTTAAAGCTTTCTTTAACTCTCTGGAGTGGATGGACGTGTCCAAATGACATCGCCTGAAACTGTGGACTTCAAACTACGTACTGGTTTTTAAATTGCGTTGATAGGCCAAGTTTCCTGAATAATGTCGTCACTTTCGATGCACATTTCATGTTGGAAGAAATGGCAAAAACAGGAAGTGCTTTCAAATAAAAAACAAACAAAAAAAAGAATTTACAGCATCCCCTTTTCTATTGGTGGAAAAATGCACGACATTAACCAGTCAGAAAATGAAACAGCAACATGTGGCATCTGGTTGCTGAGGAACAGGCAAAAAAGTGGTGAAAGACAGACAATATTGATGACAGGTTTCGCCTGTGACCCCGGTCTGGGGAACGGCTTCATAGCTTCAATGCCTTCATCTTGCAGGAACTGCTGACACACTCCAGCCACATGAGGTCTAGCATTGTCCTGCATTAGGAGGAACCCAGGGCCAACCGCACCAGCATATGGTCTCACAAGGGGTCTGAGGATCTCATCTCGGTACCTAATGGCAGTCATGCTACCTCTGGTGAGCACATGGAGGGCCGTGCGGCCCTTCAAAGAAATGCCACCGCACACCATTACTGACCCACTGCCAAACCGGTCATGCTGAAGGATGTTGCAGACAGCAGATCGCTCTCCACGGCGTCTCCAGACTCTGTCACGTCTGTCACATGTGCTCAGTGTGAACCTGCTTTCATCTGTGAAGAGCACAGGGCGCCAGTGGTGAATTTGCCAATCCTGGTGTTTTCTGGCAAATGCCAAGCGTCCTGCACGGTGTTGGGCTGTGAGCACAAACCCCATCTGTGGACGTCGGGCCCTCATACCATCCTCATGGAGTCGGTTTCTAACCGTTTGTGCAGACACATGCACATTTGTGGCCTGCTGGAGGTCATTTTGCAGGGCTCTGGCAGTGCTCCTCCTGTTCCTCCTTGCACAAAGGCGGAGGTAGCGGTCCTGCTGCTGGGTTGTTGCCCTCCTACGGCCTCCTCCACGTCTCCTGGTGTACTGGCCTGTCTCCTGGTAGTGCCTCCAGCCTCTGGACACTGGACACTACACTGACAGACACAGCAAACCTTCATGCCACAGCTCGCATTGATGTGCCATCCTGGATGAGCTGCACTACCTGAGCTACTTGTGTGGGTTGTAGAGTCCGTCTCATGCTACCACGAGTGTGAAAGCACCACCAACATTCAAAAGTGACCAAAACATCAGCCAGAAAGCATAGGTACTGAGAAGTGGTCTGTGGTCCCCACTTGCAGAACCACTCCTTTATTGAGTGTGTCTTGCTAATTGCCAATAATTTCCACCTGTTGTCTATTCCATTTGCACAACAGCATGTGAAATTGATTGTCAATCAGTGTTGCTTCCTAAGTGGACATTTACTTGGAGTTATATTGTGTTGTTTAAGTGTTCCCTTTATTTTTTTTGAGCAGTGTAGTTGTCCAAAAAATGCCAGTGGCATTTCCTACATTTTAATATAATAGTTGTACTGTATATAACTTTTTTGTTTGCTATATTTGTACATAAGTTTTAAAAATTTACAACTTGTATTTTAAGTTGTAAAAATGGTTCATTAAACATGTTTGCAGTCTTCACAGTAAATAAAACTAACTTTTTTTGTTCCAATGTGTTAACATATTATTTCAAAATGGAACAAATACCAGTCAGACATGTGAGGTAAACAGTTTGTTTTTGATTTTAAAGATAAAATCTAAAGTAGTCAAAAATGGCCAATTTTATCCCAGACCCCAGAGGGTTAAGGCACTTTGAAATTCAGTGCCAAAAATAAGTGAGGCATTTAAGCAAGTCTTTAGACTAATTGCATATTGTAGATAATGTTGCACTGATCAATAAATATGTCTGTGTGATTGTCTGTAACCTATTAAGCAAGCTTTTTTTGGAGTATGCAATCAGTGTTGCCAATCTGAGAAGTTAGTTTCAGGTGATGACCGCATTTTTTACTATGTCAGTGGTCAACATTCATTCTGTTTGTGGTTGGAAGATGTAAAAAGTGTGTCCTTACTGAGTTAAGAATAACTAAAACAAGTAAAACAGAGGAACTAAAAAATGCATATCATGAACTTGTGACTTGCTATAGCCAAAAGAGTTCCTGGCGATTCACTCAAATGAAATGACGTAGTTGAAATGTCAGAACCAGTGGTGCCGGTGTATTCTAATGTACTTTTATGATGGTTCTTTTTGAAAGACTTTTTTTTTTGCTGTGTCTGTTTCAGTTATTAGAGAGGAATCACCACCAATCTTTATGTAACCTAATCATCATGGTTTAAAATTCAAGAATTTGTTGCAGTGTAGCTCAATGGCCACTAGCTGGTGATGTTGACCATGTTATTGGTGTTTGATTCAAATAGTAGTACTTCAAAGAGCTGTATCGTATCCCAGTGTTCTGTAAGGTATCTCTACCTTGAGGAGGAGGAGGCTGAGGAGAAAACAAAATAAGCGGTGTAGAAACTCACACAGTAGTGGCACTGATTTATGTGTCTTTTTTTTTTCTGGCAGCTGCAGGCAGTTATAAAGTCTCTTTGCAGCACAAAATTAATGATGAACACCAAATGCTCCTTTTTAATTTTGTTCTTTTAGTATGTGAGTTTATCACAGGGCTAGAAAGCCTGGTTTTGACCTGTGCATTCTTTGAATAAAAGTAATTTTGTTTCTGTGTAAGTTGTGTGTGTGAATCAGTCCATTACAAGCAGGTGTATCTGTTGGCTACTGCTGAAGGCCTCCTGCATGTTATCAAAATGAATGTACTCACATATGTGTTAAGACTGTGTAAACCTGTGATTTAATAAACGTACACTCCCAGCTTGTGGAAAAACAAAAATAAGCCGGGTGGAACAATAAGGCAAGTGAGTAAATTGTGATTGCAGTGTTCAGCAATA